>JBAIZL010000001.1:138538191-138575691 GCA_036971475.1 Prosapia bicincta | reverse complement strand
TGATAATCATATTTCACGTCTCGTGATTAGATGCTGAAGCGTCACGTTATGTAAGAGTGCTTTTATTAATCATATCCAATGTCTCGTGACTAGATGCTGAAGCTTATATAAGAGTGCTTGTGATAATCATATTTAATGTCTCGTGACTAGATGCTGAAGCGTTACGTTATATAAGAGTGCTTGTGATAATCATATCCAATGTCTCGTGACTAGATGCTGAAGCGTCACGTTATATAAGAGTGCTTGTGATAATCATATTTAATGTCTCGTGACTAGATGCTGAAGCGTCACGTTATATAAGAGTGCTTGTGATAATCATATTTAATGTCTCGTGACTGAATGCAGAGGCTTAACGATATAGAGTGCTTGTGTTAATCATATTTCATGTCTCGTGATTGAATGCTCAGGCTTCTCGTGTGTCGTGACTTATGCCTCAGGTGTCTTAATATAGAGCAGTGCTTGTGAATATCATATTTAATGTCTCGTGACTAGATGCTGAAGCGTCACGTTATATAAGAGTGCTTGTGATAATCATATTTAATGTCTCGTGACTGAATGCAGAGGCTTAACGATATAGAGTGCTTGTGTTAATCATATTTCATGTCTCATGATTGAATGCTCAGGCTTCTCGTGTCTCGTGACTTATGCCTCAGGTGTCTTAATATAGAGCAGTGCTTGTGATAATCATATTTAATGTCTCGTGACTAGATGCTGAAGCGTCACGTTATATAAGAGTGCTTGTGATAATCATATTTAATGTCTCGTGACTGAATGCAGAGACTTAACGATATAGAGTGCTTGTGTTAATCATATTTCATGTCTCGTGATTGAATGCTCAGGCTTCTCGTGTCTCGTGACTTATGCCTCAGGTGTCTTAATATAGAGCAGTGCTTGTGTGAATATCATATTTAATGTCTCGTGACTAGATGCTGAAGCGTCACGTTATATAAGAGTGCTTGTGATAATCATATTTAATGTCTCGTGACTGAATGCAGAGGCTTAACGATATATAAGAGTGCTTGTGTTAATCATATTTCATGTCTCGTGATTGAATGCTCAGGCTTCTCGCGTCTCGTGACTTATGCCTCACTTTTCTTAATATAGAGCAGTTCTTGTGATAATCATATTTAATGTCTCGTGACTAGATGCTGAAGCGTCACGTTATATAAGAGTGCTTGTGATAATCATATTTAATGTCTCGTGACTGAATGCAGAGGCTTAACGATATAGAATGCTTGTGTTAATCATATTTCATGTCTCGTAATTGAATGCTTAGGCTTCTCGTGTCTCGTGACTTATGCCTCAGGTGCCTTAATATAGAGCAGTGCTTGTGAATATCGTATTTAATGTCTCGTGACTAGATGCTGAAGCGTCACGTTATATAAGAGTGCTTGTGTTAATCATATTTCATGTCTCGTGATTGAATGCTCAGGCTTCTCGTGTCTCGTGACTTATGCCTCAGGTGTCTTAATATAGAGCAACGCTTGTGAATATCATATTTAATGTCTCGTGACTAGATGCTGAAGCGTCACGTTATATAAGAGTGCTTGTGTTAATCATATTTCATGTCTCGTGATTGAATGCTCAGGCTTCTCGTGTCTCGTGACTTATGCCTCAGGTGTCTTAATATAGAGCAGTGTTTGTGAATATCATATTTAATGTCTCGTGACTAGATGCTGAAGCGTCACGTTATATAAGAGTGCTTGTGATAATCATATTTAATGTCTCGTGACTGAATGCAGAGGCTTAACGATATAGAGTGCTTGTGATAATCATATTTCACGTCTCGTGATTAGATGCTGAAGCGTCACGTTATATAAGAGTGCTTTTATTAATCATATCCAATGTCTCGTGACTAGATGCTGAAGCTTCACGTTATATAAGAGTGCTTGTGATAATCATATTTAATGTCTCGTGACTAGATGCTGAAGCGTTACGTTATATAAGAGTGCTTGTGATAATCATATCCAATGTCTCGTGACTAGATGCTGAAGCGTCACGTTATATAAGAGTGCTTGTGATAATCATATTTAATGTCTCGTGACTGAATGCAGAGGCTTAACGATATAGAGTGCTTGTGACAATCATATTTCACGTCTCGTGATTAGATGCTGAAGCGTCACGTTATATAAGAGTGCTTTTATTAATCATATCCAATGTCTCGTGACTAGATGCTGAAGCTTCACGTTATATAAGAGTGCTTGTGATAATCATATTTAATGTCTCGTGACTAGATGCTGAAGCGTTACGTTATATAAGAGTGCTTGTGATAATCATATCCAATGTCTCGTGACTAGATGCTGAAGCGTCACGTTATATAAGAGTGCTTGTGATAATCATATTTAATGTCTCGTGACTGAATGCAGAGGCTTAACGATATAGAGTGCTTGTGTTAATCATATTTCATGTCTCGTAATTGAATGCTTAGGCTTCTCGTGTCTCGTGACTTATGCCTCAGGTGTCTTAATATAGAGCAATGCTTGTGAATATCATATTTAATGTCTCGTGACTAGATGCTGAAGCGTCACGTTATATAAGAGTGCTTGTGTTAATCATATTTCATGTCTCGTGATTGAATGCTCAGGCTTCTCGTGTCTCGTGACTTATGCCTCAGGTGTCTTAATATAGAGCAGTGCTTGTGAATATCATATTTAATGTCTCGTGACTAGATGCTGAAGCGTCACGTTATATAAGAGTGCTTGTGATAATCATATTTAATGTCTCGTGACTGAATGCAGAGGCTTAACGATATATAAGAGTGCTTGTGTTAATCATATTTCATGTCTCGTGATTGAATGCTCAGGCTTCTCGCGTCTCGTGACGTATGCCTCAGGTTTCTTAATATAGAGAAGTGCTTGTGATAATCATATTTCCTGTTTTGGGACTAGATGCTGAAGCGTCTTGTTATATAGGAATGTTTGTGATAATCATATTTTATATCTCGTGACTAGATGCTGAAGCGTAACGTTATATAAAAGTGCTTGTGATAATCATATCCAATATCATATGACTAGTTGCTGAAGCGTCACGTTATATAAGAGCGGTTGTGTTAATCATATCCAATGGCTCGTGACTAGATGCTAAAGCGTCACGTTATATAAGAGTACTTGTGATAATCATATCCAATGTCTCATGACTGAATGCAGAGGCTTCACGGTATATAAGAGTACTTATATCATAAGAGTAATAATCATATTTCATGTCTCGTGATTGAATGCTTAGGCTTCTCGTGTCAGACTTAAGCATGAGGTTTCTCAATAACAAATTCTGTTTCCAATTATTGTTCGTCTAGGTTATTTTGGAAAATATTGTAAAAGTACTCATTAACAAAATTCCGAAATTTCTTTATGTGATGCGATTTTACTTAACTAAATATCTCGGGTAGCGAGTTCTTAGCTCTCTATCAATGCAAGCAATGATTCTACCTACACGTATCTAATTTGTAGCAGAAAGTTGGAGGCCTTGATTAGAAGTCGGCAAGAGAATCGCCAAAGTTATGTCACTCTTGCTAAAAAAGTTGATATTTTCATATAAACCAGCAGTTAATGTAACTGGAGCTGATCTGAGTTTCGCAAGAACGGGTTTATTTATACCTTGTGACTACCAACCGGTTATTTTCCGTCTGTGTGTGTATATGTGCATATGAGAGAGAGAGAGAGAGAGAGAGAGAGAGAGAGAGAGAGAGACAGAGGTGTGTGTGTGTGTGTATGTGTGTGTGTGTGTGTGTGTGTGTGTGTGTGTGAGAGAGAGAGAGAGAGACAGACAGAGGTGTGTGTGTGTGTGTATGTGTGTGTATGTGTGTGTGAGAGAGAGAGAGACAGACAGAGGTGTGTGTGTGTGTATGTATGTGTGTGTGTGTGTGTGTGTGTGTGTGTGTGTATAAGAGAGAGAGAGAGAGAGAGAGCGAGAGACAGAGGTGTGTGTGTGTGTGTGTATGAGTGTGTGTGTGTGTGTGTGTGTGTGTGTGTGTGAGAGAGAGAGAGAGAGAGAGAAAGAGAGAGAGAGAAAGAGAGAGAGAGAGAAAGAGACAGAGACAGAGGTGTGTGTGTGTGTGTGTGTGTGTGTGTGTGTGTGAGTGTGTATCGATTTACCACTTTTTGAATCATGCGTGCGTATATATTATACTATTGCATAATTTTGTACGATCTTTTATTGTATCTCATTTTGTCTACTTTCATTATAATAATATATTATGTATCGTATATCGTCATGTGTATATTGAAGCATTGAATGAAGTTTCGTTTAATTATTTGATAAGCTTAATATTTTACTATTGAAAAGATTATCTTACTCAAAGTCTATAGAAACGTGTTTATTGTTACCCGCAAAACTTTGTATAAACAACGTAATACTTGACGTACAACAAACAAAACACAGTAGGTAATATTTTTTTAAATACCACGAATTTTGTTAAATTTATTTTATTGAGAAATCAGGGCAGTACTGTGAACATATTGAATTAAATTAATTTTAGAGAAAACTTATCTCACCGAAGAGAAATTATCCGACGGCCTTGCAAATGTATAGCACAACAATTTTACAACGGTAGTAATATTTATTTATGCTGTGAGAATATTCTCGCGTAAACGCATTTCTTATATTTTATTTCTTTTGTGGTTGAAACATTATCCATCTCACTACTAGTGAATAAACCACCGATGAGTTGGTTTTAAGATATATGTATTTTAAATGGTCGCTGGTAACAATTTTGAGGCTTCTAACGATAATTTAAGTATAACTTATTTTGCAAGCGTACCATATTGTTCTGGATTTATATTTGAGATAAAAGTAATAAAATTTGTATTCTATTGGAAAATAGATTTGAAAGACGTCATTTCAAGATAGTTCTTCATTAAAAGGCTCTAAAATAATATTTTCTTAGTTATGGAAGAGATAAGAAAACATTAATCTACGTTATCTCTATTTTGGAATTCTGTAGATAAGATTATTAGCGCTGAAGTGGAAATTAAAAAGTGTCAGTAGCTGCAGCTTTTGCTACCACTTTTACAAATGTATCGGTTCTTGCAGAAATTAAGAGCAACTTTAAAAAATCAAAGTAGTTTGTTTAATGTCGTGGGAGTATCTAAAAATCACTGTAGTTTTTTTAATGTCGTAGGGGTATCTAAAAATCACTGTAGTTTGTTTAATGTCGTGGGAGTATCTAAAAATCACTGTAGTTTGTTTAATGTCGTGGGAGTATCTAAAAATCACTGTAGTTTGTTTAGTGTCGTGGGAGTATCTAAAAATCACTGTAGTTTGTTTAATGTCGTGGGAGTATCTAAAAATCACTGTAGTTTGTTTAATGTCGTGGGAGTATCTAAAAATCACTGTAGTTTGTTTAATGCCGTGGGAGTATTTAAAAACCACTGTAGTACACTTAATTGCTTGGGGTGTTAAATAATTGACTGAGTTAGTTTAATCCTGCGAAATATATAAAAAACTGCAATAGCTTGATGAATTCTGGGTTTTATTAAAAGTCACTGTAGCTCATTTAACGTAGTGGGGATATTTGAATGATATTGTAGTTTGTTTAGAGATGTAAGATATTAAATACCACTGTAGTTCATTTATTGTCACGGTAGATTTAAAACATCACTGTAGTTCTATTAATGCTGTAAGGTATTAAGAAATCATTGTAGTTCGATTATGACCGTGGGGTGATGAAAAATCACTGTAAATATCGTTGAATGTCAAGAAGTATTTACAAATTCACTGTAGTTCATTTAATGTCGTAGGGTAAAATGCCATTGTGGTTGGTTTAATAATGTGGATTACTGTATTTAAAAATCACTGTATGTCATTGGATGCCAAGGGGTATTTTAAAAACCACGGCAGTTTACTTATTGCCGTGGGGTCTTTTATTACTATGGTTCGTTTATTGATGTGTAGTATTAAAATATCTCTCGTTTGATACCTCGAGGGTATTTAAAATCACTATAGTTTGATAATTGCTGTGAAAGTATTAAAATTGACTATAATCGTTGGGTGGTATGGGGTATAAAATAAAAACACTGAAATTTATTTAATGTTGTGGGGTATTCTAGTACCTCAGATTCTTCTATTACAATATACGTATATACCTTGACTCTTGAATATAATGGGGTTTTAAAACCCATTGTTGTTACGAGATGATGGAGTAATTTTTCAACTTAAAACAGAATTACATAATACCTCGTGTAATAAATGTTTTTAAATCAAGAGTTACTCAAAGTGTTTAACTTAAACGATTGGATTCGATAGAAAACCTGAGCAAGGCGACAAGTGGGAAGAGTCCGGTGTTGTATAATCGCTAGAATAGAAAAGTTCTCGTTAACAAGTTCACATATAGTTAAATTGTGAGATTAAGGCTGTAAAGGCCAAAGCTTTCACTGTCAAATAGAAGATATTTTCACTATTTCATATCGCATAACGGTACAGTCAGGCCCGCTTGTTAGGGCAGCATGCTGTACTTTCCCGGCTTAAGTTAGATTGGGAAATGTTTAATGTACTGAAAGCTATAGTAATTTACTTTGAAGTAAACCTGAATGTGTCAAAAAACCGGAACCTCTATTTACACCGGACGCTACTACCTCGGGAGAACTCACGTCTGGGCCAAGCGGTCTAGAATCCGTGGCGTCTCCTCAGTGATGCAGAAGTGACGAAGGTTAATATCTTCTCTTTTGAAACGGGGGACTCAAAAATGATCCCAAACAATATATGGTTTACTAAATTTTATTGTTTACTTAAGCAGTTTGTAATAAGTTTTAGATTATATTTGATTAAACTACACTAAAGTAAAACTCTTAGTAAGTAAAAGTTATGAGTAGAATCTAAAGTTATTAACCATTTTCAGTTAAACTAAATGGGCCAATGGAGCGGGAATACGGCCGGTCCTGGGACCGTCCTAATCCTCGGCTCTTGTACAACTTAGGGGTGCAATGATTCATGGAATGTGGTGGGTTTCCCTGTCAACCAACCCTCACCCTCCTTACATTCTTACCAACCCGTTAAACCAAATCATTTTAGTAATATATAAGTGCCTCTACATAGTTATTCTAGATTAACTGCGAGCATCTGAAAATTATGGGAGTCGGTAAGCTTAGTTACAATTCATTATGTTAACTTAAAATTCGAGGTGTATCATGTTTACAGTGAAATGTATGCAAAATTTACGACTTTCCAGTGCTGATCGTCTACTACGCTCAGTTGGGCACACGCCATTACCACGGTTCGAGGATTTTTTGTGAATTCATTTTACGTGATGTGTTCGATGAATTCCAATTCGGTTGTCAAAACTGTCAGATTATGCCTGGTAGCCCGTTTGGCGTTGAGGAGACGCGGTTCTGATGAAACGCGGCGTTGAGGAGACGCGGCGCTGAGGAGACCTGGCGATGAGGAACACCGGCGCTGAGGAGACGCGGCTCTGAGGATACGCGGCTCTGAGGAGACGCGGCGCTGAGGAGACGCGGCGCTGAGGATACGTGGCGCTGAGGATACATGGCACTGAGGATACGTGGCGCTAAGGAGACGCGGCACTGAGGGGATGCGGCACTGAGGAGACGGAATCTCTCAGACCGCCGCAATCTGTATTTCGTGTTCCTACTTATGAGTATAAGGGATGTAGATAATAAACATCCTGTCTTCTATGACCCCGAGTGGAAGCAACTTTCCGCGATGCTCCCCGATCTCCCAATTCCTCCTACAGAGCCTAAATATGATCTCTCCATTTTGTTAGAGATCATTGCATCTTATAAACACTGTACGTTTTTGTAATATCTGTACATGAATATATATGTGATCATGTGATGAGTAAGTTTATTGAAACTAGATGAAACATCGGTCGTTTTTCTGGAGTAACAAATCCTACACTGCCGTTAGAGCAGTATTTTTATAATACCACTTGAATAAATATTTTTCTTTCAAATATATTTATTGCTACCTAAGACAATGTCTGTAAGACGGATCTTCTGCTATTACAAATTCAAATCAACCCTCGGGCGTGGTTGTTATTTGCTTCAGTTAGTTGTTTATAGAAATACTGATTACAGGAATGTATCTCGACTCATGTTTAGAAGTGCACTTCAAAGCAAACAGAGTAAATTGCCATTATAAGTATACAGAAATATCATCGATCGAGTTCTTAGCGCCGCTCATTTCACTTAGTTATCGGTAAAGAGCACTTAGAAATCGCGAAACCACAGAAGAAATTACATTCTTACTTGAATAAGTTTCGAGAGATTACGGTTGGCACTGTATGTTAAATAAGTAAGGCAAACGCACTAACAATAATATATTTATACCTTTTAAGAGACGAAGCAGGGTAATTATTACTTCTTTTGATTAGGTTTCCTAAAAGTATCAAATACAATTCATATATTTCATACATACTAACAAAACATAAAAAGTTATTATGTTTTCTGGATTTAAAAAACATAAAAAATACAGAGTTGTAGTATTTATATAATATTGATAATTCATGTGTCTATAAATGTATGCTAAACATATGTATGTATCCTAAATGTATGTATAAATTGTGTGCTAAACACAACTTACCACTGAAATTTAGCCAGTTTTCAATGTAGCGTTTGTGATTGTTTAACATTCAGAGAAACACAATACATTACTGAATGTACGATAATCTTGTACCTCCTAACTAAACAACGAATCCAAATTAAAGATAAATTTACCTGCTCAAGTAGTTCAAACAGAAACTTTATGAAGTTGTTTCTGCTCATATGATTCATTCTAGCGGCGAACAGTCCGTAATGTTAGTAAAGACAAGGATTGTAAGTACTGCTAAGGATGTAAACTCCTTCGTCTGGAATATAAGGAAGAAATAGGACTTTAGGGTCGCGGGATCATAGAACCATGTCTTTCGAATACAAACCTAAGTGGAGAAACCATGAAGCAGGATAGGTAGACTATGGAAGGGATATCATAGGATGCCGAGTGTATAGGGACTTATGACATCCCAATACCAGTACTTATCCCCTTATCTGCTTCACCGAAGTAGACCCTAATCGTTACCATGTCCATAAGGCCCTCACTCTAACCTGTATAACGTTACGAAAACATCTGTAAAGCAGGGCGTAGCTTTTTAAGATTTATTACTGTAAATGTAATAATAAAAATAAAATAACCTTTTTTTGGCATCAATATGGTTTAGGGAGGATAGGCTAGAGTCCCCTTACTTGGGTCTTGTAGTTTTCAAGTAAGGTAATGTGACCTGAGCTACCCTTCAACCACCTATTATTACCATAAGTGCTCAATTTCGAGAGAGAGAGAGAGAGAGAGAGAGAGGGGGAGAGAGAAAGAGAGAGAGGAGGGAGACAGGGGGAAAGGGAGAGAAGAGGGAGAGAGGAGGAAAGGGAGAGGGGAGAGAGACAGAGAGAGAGAGAGAGAGAGAGAGAAAAGCCAGAGAAAGTGAGAGAGTACTACATCAATCTGTCTTATAATAATAATTTTTAGCTATTTAATGATAATAACAAATACCGTATAAGTAGCGTTTTGGAAATATAGTATAAAGTAGCATAATATTTGTACTGCCATACTAGAGACGATATTGCTAAACATTAGGGAATAAAAGCGAGTAACAGGTTAGGCAATTTGTGAACAGGACTAATAGGTATATTTTGCGTAGGATAATATGGAGGGTAGAAAAATGGCTAGACATCCTAGGGAATATTAAGGCATCATGTGTGAAGGGTACGGGGTCAGGTACCTGAAGTTAGTATACTTTCGGTCATAGATTCTACCTGAGGATATCTGTTACAAGAAGATATGTGAGAAGAGGAAAGGTAGGTTGAAGCAAAGGCCGAGTCATCTCTTAATACTGAGAATAAAGGATTATTGTGCCATCGCTTGGAGAAGGACCTCCTATTTTCTAGGGACCTGCTTCCAAGCGGGGAGAAGAGTAAAGGTAGGTTGAAGCAAAGGCCGAGTCATCTCTTGGTACTGGGAATAAGGGAATATTGTGTCATCGCTTGGAGAAGGACCTCCTATCTTCTAGGGACCTGCTTCCAAGCGGGGAGAAGAGTAAAGGTAGGTTGAAGCAAAGGCCGAGTCATCTCTTGGTACTGGGAATAAGGGAATATTGTGTCATCGCTTGGAGAAGGACCTCCTATTTTCTAGGGACCTGCTTCCAAGCGGGGAGAAGAGTAAAGGTAGGTTGAAGCAAAGGCCGAGTCATCTCTTGGTACTGGGAATAAGGGAATATTGTGCCATCGCTTGGAGAAGGACCTCCTATCTTCTAGGGACCTGCTTCCAAGCGGGGAGAAGAGTAAAGGTAGGTTGAAGCAAAGGCCGAGTCATCTCTTAATACTGAGCATAAGGGAATATTGTGTCATCGCTTGGAGAAGGACCTCCTATCTTCTAGGGACCTGCTTCCAAGCGGGGAGAAGAGTAAAGGTAGGTTGAAGCAAAGGCCGAGTCATCTCTTGGTACTGGGAATAAGGGAATATTGTGCCATCGCTTGGAGAAGGACCTCCTATCTTCTAGGGACCTGCTTCCAAGCGGGGAGAAGAGTAAAGGTAGGTTGAAGCAAAGGCCGAGTCATCTCTTAATACTGAGAATAAGGGAATATTGTGTCATCGCTTGGAGAAGGACCTCCTATCTACTAGGGACCAGCTTCCAAGCGGGGAGAAGAGTAAAGGTAGGTTGAAGCAAAGGCCGAGTCATCTCTTGGTACTGGGAATAAGGGAATATTGTGTCATCGCTTGGAGAAGGACCTCCTATTTTCTAGGGACCTGCTTCCAAGCGGGGAGAAGAGTAAAGGTAGGTTGAAGCAAAGGCCGAGTCATCTCTTGGTACTGGGAATAAGGGAATATTGTGTCATCGCTTGGAGAAGGACCTCGTATTTTCTAGGGACTTGCTTCCAAGCGGGGAGAAGAGTAAAGGTAGGTTGAAGCAAAGGCCGAGTCATCTCTTAATACTGAGAATAAGGGAATATTGTGTCATCGCTTGGAGAAGGACCTCCTATCTTCTAGGGACCTGCTTCCAAGCGGGGAGAAGAGTAAAGGTAGGTTGAAGCAAAGGCCGAGTCATCTCTTGGTACTGGGAATAAGGGAATATTGTGTCATCGCTTGGAGAAGGACCTCCTATCTTCTAGGGACCTGCTTCCAAGCGGAGAGAAGAGTAAAGGAAGGTTGAAGCAAAGGCCGAGTCATCTCTTGGTACTGGGAATAAGGGAATATTGTGACATCGCTTGGAGAAGGACCTCCTATTTTTTAGGGACCTGCTTCCAAGCGGGGAGAAGAGTAAAGGTAGGTTGAAGCAAAGGCCGAGTCATCTCTTGGTACTGGGAATAAGGGAATATTGTGACATCGCTTGGAGAAGGACCTCCTATTTTTTAGGGACCTGCTTCCAAGCGGGGAGAAGAATAAAGGTAGGTTGAAGCAAAGGCCGAGTTATCTCTTGGTACTGGGAATAAGGGAATATTGTGTCATCGCTTGGAGAAGGACCTCCTATTTTCTAGGGACCTGCTTCCAAGCGGGGAGAAGAGTAAAGGTAGGTTGAAGCAAAAGCCGAGTCATCTCTTGGTACTGGGAATATTGTGTCATCGCTTGGAGAAGGACCTCCTATCTTCTAGGGACCTGCTTCCAAGCGGGGAGAAGAGAGCGACCTAACACTACTGAAAGTATCACTTCTTAGTATCTTTATAACATACAGTAGTTTTAAAGTTATCTCAAATGTAGGGAATGTAAATATGCAAATACTCAAACACTGAGAACAGAAAATTATAATTACCGGCACTGAAACTTCGTTAACAAAATGTATCTTTAATACAATCCGAGCTTGAAAGTCGTTTTTATTTATATTTTAAAAACACACATGTTACTTGTGTGGAAATATTTTTGAGCTCAATTGGTAAAAGCCTCCCCAAAATAAAATATCGAGGGTCAGTTTATTCTCACCATTGCATAGGTATTTGAGAGATTTTATTGGCTGATATCGTTGTAAAGATTTGTTGCGTCCTTGGAACAAGGATAGACATGTGAAGCTGACACTATTGAAAACAATCTGGCATATTTAAATTTTTGTAACGAAAATATTATTGTTTTATATAAATTATGTACAACAGATTTTTCATTTATTTACCTTTCTTACATTATCGATTTTAGGAAAACAGTTATACTGGGCAATGCATAAACTCATCAGAAATACGACAAAAATTGTAAAAACTTCCGATCACGCTCCAAAAATTAAAAATTTTGGAAAATGCCAATTCCCCCACTTCATCCACGACGCACGTAAAACGTTTCAACGTTTTAAATTTATATTTTTGAAGTAGTAACTCCAAAAATGCCTCAAAATGTAATTAAACTTGCTGCTGACTCCCAACAAATTAAAAATTTTGAAAACAAATACTCCAAGAAAGATTATAGCACCACGTTTCACCCAGTACACAAACTTTATAGAATTATAAAACTCAAGCACACTTCTTATTTTTTGCGGCAGTAAGTTGTAAAATCACTCAAAAGGACGAGACAAACAGCTTACAGACCCTTTTCCAAGCACAAAACAGAAAATATTGCATTTAACATTTAAATAGCTTTTATGTTCGTCATGGCCTGAACTTACCGCCCTAAGCAGTGTAAAGTTTAAGTGTTAGAGTAGTTTTTTTCATATTTTGTAATTTTTTGCTAGCCATTAGCAAGTTTAATTACATTTCGAGGTATTTTACTACGTCATAAACATAAACCCAAAACGTTGAAGCAACGTTTTAAGTGTGCTGTGGGCGGAGGGGGGGAACTAGTACTTTCCAAAATTTTTAACTTTTGGAGCATGATCGGAAGTTTTTAAAATTTTAGTCTTATTTCTGATGACTTAATGCATTAGCCAGTAATTGTTTTTGTGAAATCGATTACCTGGGAACGAGAAAGAAATACTACTGATTTTCTCCTATATTATGAAATTTTTAATACAAATTAAATTGAAATAAAGAGCTGTCATTATATTCTAATGACAGATATTATGGGGCAATAATTAATTGCCTAGTGTTAATTAAAAGATAAGAAATCTTATTTAGGAAGTAAATTAGCGGACATTTTTTAATTTAGCTATTAATAAATTGAATGGAATCTCAGGACCTGAATATTAATAACTTTAAGAAGCAGGAAAGTTGCTCACATTCAGCATACTGGAGGAAGAATAAAAAAATCAAAATCCACAATTTATAAAAATAATTTTAAAGTTATTGTGAAAAAAGGTGAGGTATATTAGTTACTGTAGGCGGAGGAGTACCAACGATGGGGGGGGGGGACACTAAAAAAGCCGGTCAGAGAATAACTTGAGTAAAAGTGTAAGTTTAATTTTTTTAAATGGAAAATTTGGATTAAAAAAATTGTAATCGGATAGTATGATTTTAGTCGAAAAAAATTCTTTTACAAAATACTTGGTGTTTTATTATGATCAAATGTACAATTTAAATTATTATTTCAAAGATATTTAAAACATAAGCATTTAAATTTCAAATCAAATAATAAGTGAAAGATTCCTTCTAAAATATCATCGCCTAAAAGTAGATACAAATATTTTAAAACGATTTAGCAACAAAAACTTTAGCAAACATCTTTTACATAACCTAGATCCGTCTATGAAAAAAAGGCGATGTTATCACCGTAGGTGTTATAAATTGTAAAGGAAATCAATTGGAGCTAGCTACCGAGGCTGAAAGAGTGGGCCTATTCATCGGAATTAATTCCTCAACCATGACACGGAATAACTAAGGTTATGTCATGAAACATCGGCTTACCTTATTCCACTCGCAAGGTCGTTATATCCAAAGCAATATAAACACAACACTACACAAACACTTCACCGGTTATGATGAACTTTAGTTTTGTTGTAAGCGTTTTAAAATTAAATGGAAAAACAAAAACACGATACTGCCGGATGATTTGAAACGGTTCACATTAACAAGCCGGGTTGGTTGCGGATGTTTACATTTTGTTGACACTTGTGATAAACAAAACTATAATAATGCACAAGACACAGATGCGGCGCGAACGAGGTTCGGGCAACGACTGACGGCTCGGGCTGACTGCTGCTAGCAGCCGAGGTAGGTCAACGTCGAATACGGTGTCCACATGTGTCAAATGTGACGCGTTCGGTTTCTCTTTCACCCCGAGTCCGAAGAGAACGAAGCGAAGCCTGTGAAGAGATTTTTTGTTTGCGATTTGTTGGGATTAATTACAAGCACTCGAAACTTCGCTTGCAAACGAATGACCTGAAATGTCCTTCATGGACGAACAAACAACTCATCCACTTTATGCCTTCACAAGCTCGCGCACGCAGACACTTGCAGTAAAGCTAATAATAATGTAAACATTTAAATTGGAAATGTTGAATCGCAGTAATTTTTATTTAACATTAAATATTACATGATTTATATTACTTTAATTATTTAACGTTTTTACAAATTTATATAATATTTTATATTTAAAACGACACATATGTGCATATGTAAGATAACGAAAGGGAAGAAGAGAGTAATTATGGTCGAAAAGATGAAATAAGATAAATAAAACTCATACCATATCAATATGTACAAAATAAATAAAGATTGGTTATGCCTTTTAGAGTATGTATACCATAAGTGGCCTTGGGAAAGTTCTTAATGGCAATTCGGATGTTCTAGACCTAGAAGAATCGAAGGAAGAAAACGACAGCTTCTGTTTGTGAACTTTTTATACTATAAAGAACTAGCTTATCCATTTCCGGTGCCTAATACTATATCAGGATTCCCTTATTCGATTATTATAAAAGAGTTTATACTATTGCCTGAAATAACAGCTGTGCTTGTCTCCACACACCGGCGTCCTCAAACAGTCGTCTGCGGAGTACAGAGACACAATGTCCCAACACGTCACTGCCATTAGCCTATCACCGTTCTTATTTAAAGTAGATAGTATAGACACAGTGAGTCACATATATTAATTCGTCCAGATGATGCATACTGTGTTAGTATAATGATTATACAATTAATATGGAGATGGCTTATTTAGAGGTGGCGTGCATGAGTGTGTATGTGTGTGTCACAGAGAGGGGAGAGAGTTCTTCTAAATTAACACGCAGAGAAACATAGCTTATTAATAGAAGACTTTTTTGAACAGAAAGCATAAAAATGTCTTATAGTTGCATCGTTTTCTTTAAAGGGTTCGAGGTTTATTGCCATTGACGGAAATGTAAATCTCTTATTTGGTCCAGGAAACGTGAACCGCATTTAACGGAATCAGTCATATGAGAACGGAGATTCTAAATAAGATACGCCACATTATCTGAAAACGGTCACATAAAACCAGGGTAGTTAGGTTCAATCAAGGCGTCTGGGTCTGTCAGTAAAGACCATTTGTGGGTATATCCTTTATATATGTCTAGACACATAAAACCAGCAGTAAATCTACTCAGGCACAGTTAATAGGCTTAGTCAAGTAGATACAGTTGTGAGTCATTAGTCATAGTACGTAGGACTAGTCAAGTAGAGACAGTTGTGGGTCTATTCAGTCACAGTATCTAGGCCTAGCCAAGTAGAAACCGTTGTGAGTCATCAGTCACAGTATCTAGGCCTAGCCAAGTAGAGACAGTTGTGGGTCTATTCAGTCACAGTATCTAGACCTAGCCAAGTAGAGACCGTTGTAGGTCATCAGTCACAGTATCTAGGCCTAGCCAAGTAGAGACCGTTGTAGGTCATCAGTCACAGTATCTAGGCCTAGCCAAGTAGAGACCTTTGTGAGTCATCAGTCACAGTATCTAGGCCTAGTCAAGTAGAGACAGTTGTGGGTCTATTCAGTCACTGTATCTCGGCCTAGCCAAGTAGAGACCGTTGTAGGTCATCAGTCACATTATCTAGGCCTAGCCAAGTAGAGACAGTTGTGGGTCTATTCAGTCACAGTATCTAGACCTAGCCAAGTAGAGACCGTTGTAGGTCATCAGTCACAGTATCTAGGTCTAGCCAAGTAGAGACAGTTGTGGGTCTATTCAGTCACTGAATCTAGGCCTAGCCAAGTAGAGACCGTTGTAGGTCATCAGTCACAGTATCTAGGCCTAGTCAAGTAGAGACAGTTGTGGGTCTATTCAGTCACTGTATCTCGGCCTAGCCAAGTAGAGACCGTTGTAGGTCATCAGTCACAGTATCTAGGCCTAGCCAAGTAGAGACCTTTGTGAGTCTATTCAGTCACAGTATCTAGGCCTAGCCAAGTAGAGATAGTTGTGGGTCTATTCAGTCACAGTATCTAGGCCTAGCCAAGTAGAGACCGTTGTAGGTCATCAGTCACAGTATCTAGGCCTAGCCAAGTAGAGACAGTTGTGGGTCTATTCAGCCACTGTATCTAGGCCTAGCCAAGTAGAGACCTTTGTGAGTCATCAGTCACAGTATCTAGGCCTAGCCAAGTAGAGACAGTTGTGGGTCTATTCAGTCACAGTATCTAGGCCTAGCCAAGTAGAGACAGTTGTGGGTCTATTCAGTCACAGTATCTAGGCCTAGAAAAGTAGAGACAGTTGTGGATCTATTCAGTCACAGTATCTAGGCCTAGTCAAGTAGAGACCGTTAAGAGTCATCAGTCACAGTATCTAGGCCTAGCCAAGTAGAAACCGTTGTGAGTCATCAGTCACAGTATCTAGGCCTAGCCAAGTAGAGACAGTTGTGGGTCTATTTAGTCACAGTATCTAGGCCTAGAAAAGTAGAGACAGTTGTGGATCTATTCAGTCACAGTATCTAGGCCTAGCCAAGTAGAGACAGTTGTGGGTCTATTCAGTCACTGTATCTAGGCCTAGCCAAGTAGAGACAGTTGTGGATCTATTCAGTCACAGTATCTAGGCCTAGAAAAGTAGAGACAGTTGTGGATCTATTCAGTCACAGTATCTAGGCCTAGCCAAGTAGAGATAGTTGTGGGTCTATTCAGTCACTGAATCTAGGCCTAGCCAAGTAGAGACAGTTGTGGATCTATTCAGTCACAGTATCTAGGCCTAGAAAAGTAGAGACAGTTGTGGGTCTATTCAGTCACAGTATCTAGGCCTAGCCAAGTAGAGACAGTTGTGGATCTATTCAGTCACAGTATCTAGGCCTAGAAAAGTAGAGACAGTTGTGGATCTATTCAGTCACAGTATCTAGGCGTAGTCAAGTAGAGACAGGTGTGTCTATTCAGTCACTGTATCTAGGCCTGGCCAAGTAGAGACCGTTGTGAGTCATCAGTCACAGTATCTAGGCCTAGCCAAGTAGAGACAGTTGTGGATCTATTCAGTCACAGTATCTAGGCCTAGAAAAGTAGAGACAGTTGTGGATCTATTCAGTCACAGTATCTAGGCCTAGCCAAGTAGAGATAGTTGTGGGTCTATTCAGTCACTGAATCTAGGCCTAGCCAAGTAGAGACAGTTGTGGATCTATTCAGTCACAGTATCTAGGCCTAGAAAAGTAGAGACAGTTGTGGGTCTATTCAGTCACAGTATCTAGGCCTAGCCAAGTAGAGACAGTTGTGGATCTATTCAGTCACAGTATCTAGGCATAGTCAAGTAGATACAGTTGTGGGTATAGTCAGTCACATTATCTAGGCCTTTTCAATTAAACCCTGGCGTGGGTCTGATCATTCCAGTATTTAGACCTCGTCCAATAATACAAATTATGGATCCTAGTGATCACATTAAACCCGATGTTAGTTTATTTTGATTATATTTCATTTTTCACAGTGTCCTTCCATTCATTGTTGTCTTCCGATTCCATTAAGAGTTGAAATGTATACTATTCAAAAGCTGTAGTAGTTTGAAAGAAGTGATCATTTAGTTTGACGGGAGGCGTCTCCCGGATATTTTAATACGATTTTCGTCCTACGTTCCATCCTGCCTTTCGTTTCGTCCTGCATTACGTTTAGATTTTCATTACTGGTAGCACTTTATGTTTTCATTAGCCTATTATTTTTGTTCGAGTTTTTAGACGTGCTAGTTTGTCTGTCAATGTATTTATTCCCATGTACAGCTAGCACGATATGTTTATCCCATCGCTAATTACTAAGCTTTCATTCGGATTATTTTCGTCGTTCTCGAAATTATTCTCAGATTTCTTTTGCGCAATATTTCACTTCAACAAATATTACCTTGAGTTTATTTTAATAAATATACATATATGAAGTATATATATATATATATATATATATATATATATATATATATATATATATATATATATTTGTGTGTGTGTGTGTGTGTGTGTGTGTGTGTGTGTGTGTGTGTGTGTGTGTGTGTGTGTGTGTGTGTGTGTGTGTGTGTGTGTGTGGTGTGTGTGTGTGTGTGTGTGTGTGTGTGTGTGTGTGTATGTATGTGTGTGTGTGTGTGTGTGTGTGTGTGTGTGTGTGTGTGTGTGTGTGTGTGTGTGTGTGTGTGTGTGTGTGTGTGTGTGTGTGTGTGTGTGTGTGTGTGTGTGTGTGTGTGTGTGTGTGTGTGTGTGTGTGTGTGTGTGTGTGTGTGTGTGTGTGTGTGTGTGTGTGTGTGTGTGTGTGTGTGTGTGTGTGTGTGTGCAGCTACAAACGGGCCTAACAAGCGCACAGAGAGATTTAAAAAAAAACATATCTTAAACCTACATTGAACATTTGAAGGAATAAAAAGTTTTAATCTTTTCATCTTTAGGTAATCATAGGATTTCCCTTGGGTAAAATATGCTATAATCAGGAATGCTGAATATGCTTTAAAGTCGATTGAATGTATTAAGGTCACACGTATTAACGTTTATTAGGGACTAAACTACGCTTTACAATTTAAGTAGGGCCGAAGCTAATACTAATCAATTATATGTTTTATACACCAATTATATGTTTGTTGTAGCATATAATTGTACAGATGTAATCCTGATTTATCTGACAACTAGAAATGTCTGCACATTTGATTCCAGTTATTTTACTGTTTGTCTGTTTGTTAATATCCAATCTCAAAATAAATATCTTTCCAAATACTAATCGGCGGTTGTTTTTCTTAATACGTGATAAGAGGCACGCTATCTTGAGGATTCTCAGCCTTGATAGTTGTTATTCGAAGCGGTAGTAAACTTTGACCGGAAGTTGTGACGAAACAACAAGAACTGATATTTTGGTGTCAGTGTTTAAGCAGCTTGGACTAATACACCAGACGTGACAACATACCATCACTTTTACGGACTTGAATTCTAAACGTCATTGTGTAATAATATTTTACTGCCATTTTAATTAACATTTGTTTCACTAATTAGTTGCTTTCTCATTGAAATTTTAATTGATTTTAGGCAGTTTAATGAAATGTTACCTCCAAATTATTTATTTTTATATTGTGATATATAACAGTATCATATTAAATTGAATTTTTACTTTATTTAATAAGTTAAATTCATTTAAGTTATTAAACACTTAATAATAAAAAATTACATTCGTACCAACATTTATTTAAAAATGACAAAATGCTGTTGGAGTAGCCTAGCTGATAAAAAAATTTTAAATTTTCAAAAATAATATTTTAAATGTATAAATATTTGTCTGTAATTATAAGAACAACTTTTTAGTTTTAGGCTTACACTTTTAACTTACAACAGATTATTTTCGATAAAGTAATACAATAATATAATAAATCAAACAGTTTAATTGTTTTTTTCTGTTACATTTTTTCAAAATTCTTCAGATTTCACTCGATAAAAAATACTTTTTGGTTTGCTCAATATTGACACTTATTTTTAAAACATTTTGAAACCTTTAATTTTAGTTTCACTTACGTACTTAAACATAAATAAGTATAACGAACACCAGTTTACAATGAATATGTGTTTTAATGACAAAGCCATCCTCATCAGTGAGTAAAGTTAATACTCCATTTAAACTATAACTGGTTTCTAGTTTAAGTTTAACTATAAAGTAAAGTTCAGACCTAGCATTAGCTGTACTCAATGATGGCCTTGTCATTGATACGCATTGGTGAATAATTTATTGATTGTGAGTTGGTGTTAGTTATTATTACCTGTGCTCACAAGCAAAACTAAGCAGGGACTCCTTGCTTATATTCTTCTATTCTTCACTTGTATTTTAATAATTAATTGTATTTTCCAATTCCTTCTATTAGTTCACGCTCTCTTTATACATATATATATATATATATATATATATATATATATATATATATTTCAAATATTCATTCGTTAATAAAATACTTTTAATTCGTCCACTTACGTTCAAATAGACTTTTTTATACTTGTAGTGAATATCCCTAGATGTTAATAAAGTTTTTTCAAATATTATTTAATTAATTCAATTTAATAATGAAGTAATTTTATTTTTATATGGGAGAAAAACTTTTCACAAAAGAGATAAAGTATGGAATATAGTTATTTCGGCCCATTTAGCTTACAATAAGTGATAACATAACACAGATGATTTTTACGTTATAGGTTTTGTGGTGGAACAGCTGCTTAACGCATAGGTTATGTTAAATTATTTATATTAATTGTAACTATTTAATAAAAATTTACTAAAATAAACATTTTGTTTATTGCCGTAAGTAGGAATGTACTTTAAAAAATGTTTGTTTTATTAGTTGTCAAAAGTACACCTTTGAAATTTTGTTTGCAATTCTAATTCTTAAAGATAATCAATGACAAATGTAATAAATTTCTGTAATAATGAAGCATACGTTGTAATAGTACAGTCTATAGCGTGTGCATCGGAATGGACAGGCGATAATTTTAATAAATTTTTTCCTCGCTTACTCAGTCAAGGATCTTAATACCTTTCGTTTTCCTTGTTTGTTATATAAGCCACTTGAGAACAATGGCCTGTCTACTTGTTCTACTCCGACTTGATTGGCTTATCAAACACTTGCTTCAGATGTTTTCAAACTCCTTCGCATCAGAATACAAGCGTCACGCCTACGTTGAGCAAGTGCAATATAGCGATATGGGAGTTGATAAGCAAATTAGTTCATGCATTGTGCACTAAGATCCATTCGCTAGGCCCAAGTTGAAGTGCAGTGCGGTTTAAAGAATGAAATATTAGAATATACATTTAATTAAACAATTTTAAATAAGTATTGCTAGTAAAACAATTTATGAATAGTTTTCTCACGGACACATTAAATTCATTGAAAATATATCTCTTTACAAACATAAAAAATAACATTAACAAATTTCCTACACTTTTTTAATTTAATTTTTTTCAGTTTATGTGTTGTGCATTTTGAGGTTGTTTATAATTCTTTCTATAGAGATTAAAAAAATCACTACTTACTGATGTTTATATTCATGAATACACTGATCCAGCGCGAAACGCGTCTGATGAAAAGAATCAGAAAGGGGTGGATTTTTGGCAAATGATGTCAATAGGAGTTATTATTTTTTTAATAAAGTTTAAAAAAACAAGAAACCTAAAAGATTGTAGTTAAGATAGGATATTGTGAATTCAATAACGGCACCTGATTAAATCAAGGAACATAACTTAAACTTTAAAACAAATTTGGACATTTGAAAATCTATAAATACTTTTAAAAATCGGATGTTTCGTTATTAGTAAAGAGTAACAGAAGATGTGGAACTAGCCTGAGCCAATTCCCGTGCGTCAATTTACTGATGAGTGGGCAATGTTACGTCAAATGGCGACCTACATTCGTCCCATTTACTCAACTCTTGTAAACTTTAAAAGCTCAACTTTCTTGGTCAAATAAAAACAGAAAATGTTTAAATCAAATCCAAAGTTCTCAAATAAATTTGAAAGGAAATATCTTTTGAGAGTATCTTGAAGTTTAAATTACATATTCAACTCCAGTTATTTCTAGAATTTACCAAAGTAGGTTTTACTATATTTTAATAAAGAGCTTTAAGATAAAATACAATATGAAACAATTGTTATGAACAAAAAATTGTTAAAGTAAATTTCTCTTGAGGTCAAAGAAAAAATTGTTTTAGTCATGTTTAATTAATTAATTACAATTAGGCCTATTATAAACCAATTAACATAAACTATGCGTTAAAGCAGCTGTTCCACCACATATCATATAACATAAAATCAGCTGTTATATGAAATCATATCTTATCACTTATTTTTAGCCAAATGGGTAAATATATTGCATACCTTGCCCCTTTTGTGAAGTTTATCTTTCATATAAAACTATAATTAATTCATTAAATTTAATTAATGGCATAATATTTGAAAAAAACTTTATTAACATCAAGTGACATTAACTACAAAAAAAATGTATTTGAACTTGAGTGGATGATATTTTATTAACGATTGAAAATTTGAACAAGATAGATATAAAAAAGCGTGTGAACTAATAGAAGGAATTAAAAAAAGGAAAAGTTATATAAATGCTACTGACCAAGTACTAATAGCCAGCGGGATCATTCAGAGAGCATTACTGTTAAATGAAAAAAGAACTATTTCAAAGTTTTAGTAGGTGAACATTAAAAATAATCTTAATATTGGTTCTTTATACATCCGCAGTGCCAAAAAGGAAATTATGTTTATGTTTAATCACAGACAACCCCAGTAGAAATATCGTGTAATTTAAGGCTTATAAGATTAGGGCATTAATTTGGATTTGCCGTTTAAAATACTTTAAATAGCTTTATTGCTATGCTCTAATAGCTTAAAACTGCTAAGTTTGGTAGTATTTTGAAATACTGTCGAAAACGTAGCTTTAGGGGCTACAGATGTTCTATTTTAATCATTCGACTATACTTATTACTTTGCTCTGACAATGAAAAGATCCTTGTTTTCAGGTGGTGAGTTTTGGAAATGATTTTTAGTACATGTATTAATAGGGAGGTAAATCCCCTAGGAATAAAACAATTGTCATGATGGGTTTACAAGAAGTAAACCTGACGTCTATGGGGTCATAAAGATGTGTTTCCCCTTGTAGGAATAAGGAAAAAAAGGATGGGTTTAGGAGGCGATGGAAGCAACATGATCCCTCTGGGAGTAGGAGTAGGTGGACAGAGTTACTTAACCCTTAGTATGATGTACACAGGGTCGTTTGCAGACCTATAATTTATCAGGGCGAACAAACTCTTAACTCTATTTTTTATCGGGTCCATAAGAAGCTGTGTATTTGTTATACACTGTGTAAGAAGCTGTGTATTTTTGTAGTTTAAAGCGTTTGCCCAGCTTGGAGTTATGCTTACGAACAATAGCAAAGCGTCATGAACATGGGCAGAACTAAGGTAGGGTCATTAAACCCCTTAGTAAATGGTAAAGCGAGTCCAAGGTATTACGTATGAAGGTTTTTGTACTTGAAGTATGCCTACTTCATTTTGTGGTAATAAAGAGGTGTATACCCTTGTAGAAGGGGAAAGAAAGGATAGGAGGCATAAAGATAAGGGCAAGGAATAAACTTAATGCCCTTTGGGACTGGAATAAGTGGGACATCCCCCCAGTCCCAGTACTACGCTTCAACGGGACCGTTTATTTGAAGTATGTCAGTTTTTATTTGGGCGGAAACGTGATACTTAACCGTTATCTAGAAAGTGAATTATAAGTACTCGAAAATGTAAAAATACTTCTAACAAATATGTAACAGAATTTTAGATTGTAACTGTGGAATTTTGTGATTTTATCATGCGTCACTAAATTTACTAAATATCTGTTGTGCTCCCTTGGTAGGGAAATATTTAAAATGCTCAATGAGCGTTTCTGATTTTATGTTAAGATTGAAAACTAGCCGGCTATCAACCGGCGGCAGGGTAATATGGATCTGACCTTGTATAATTTAATAGTTATGTTTAACAATTTTACTGTTGTGTCACGAGAGACATACCCAAGAGTTATGATTAACCTTTAATTTTATGTTGAAATTTTAATGGTATTTAGAAAATAAAGTATGATTTTTAAAACTTATTCAATATCGAAAAAAAGTTTGTAAAGTGAATTTTTGCTTTAAAATACCTGTGTAGTTACTAACTATAGCTGTATACATTAAATTATAGTTGAGTTGACCATTTTTCAATTTTGCCAATAACTAAAATGAGCGGATCAATAAAGTGAGGAAACTAATTTGGAGTCGATTTTTGTTTTTCAAATATCTTTGACACCTTCAGGTTTTGTAATTTTAGATCATTTTAATTGCAAGCCAAATTTTGTAAAGTGAAACCCGCTATTTTTTTAATTATTTCGACTTGAAAAAGATTTGGCATAGATTTAATTATATTATGTTATAACTTATGTCATAATAACTAATTATATTACTTGGGTTTAGCTACTAACGCATGCAATTTTAACAATAAATTTAACCCAAACGATGATCAATGCCGAGTTTATTATTTTAATACTATACAAGCAACGTCACATCTTAGGTGGCCCTTTTGAAGTCACAAGAGCAATAGTGTAAACACAGATTGCTATTAACTAACTTTTATTCAGTGCTTGTATGTTTGAAATTATGTTTAAAGTTGTTGAACTTGCAATTTTATTGTGAATTTAATGTTTAAATTATAACAGTTATTGTTTTATGTTTGTAGATTTGGAAACTTGAAAAGGACCACATACAATGTGACCGAAACGTTGCTTGTACAATATTAAAATAATAAACTCGGCATTGATCATAGTTTGGGTTTTTTATTTTATTACGTTTAATAAAAGATCCTTTCTGGCAGTTAACTGACATTTTAAGCGTATACATGCTCAATCAGCTGAGCTATTGTGGTTAAAGCCAATTTGTCCTTGCTAAATTTCATGTACGTGTACTACTTAAGCTGGCAATGAACGAATCGCATTGTTTTAAGACCAAGATGAGGACAGAACAGTCTGTATCGGTTCTACTGCAATCACTGTATCGTCTCTAACAGATGGTGGCAAATACATTACATGACGCTTAGGACATATTTGTAGATTACAAATTCTTCTAACACACCTGGCCTTTTGATAAGTTCACTAGTTAAAGGTTTATTTGCCGGTTGCACGCATTCACAGAAAGGAACTGACCGCTGAGTCCCAATTAAGTAAAACAATCCCAACTGTTACTGAGCGTCTTTATTCCTATATAAATAGAATTGGAAACCGTTTGTTAGTGGTAGTGAATCAACGGAAATGATCCGAAACGTTTTTTATGAACTCTTAAGATATTAATAAAACCTTCTGGCCTTAATGTTGGACATTGCTCCACATTAAATAAAGAAGAGAATAAGTGGATGATGAACGGGTAAAGTGTTGGGAAGGGTTGCTAATGAACTGTCTACTAACGGAATGGACGCCAAATGCAAATACAAAGGGGATATCAAACACTAAATAAATGTGCCTAGAGGATGGCAGAGATACAAACTACTTTATTGTTTCGCACGGTACAAGATTAGGTTACTTTATCTTTATTACTTATTAAATATAAGGAAGAACATGATTTATTTATTGCCTATTATAATTGCAACCTATAAGCTTGCTGATACTGTATGGAATCGGTCTATGCTTACAATGGTATTCCTTTAGTTAATAGGCTCTTTCCAAGTCCTTCGCGTGATTGTTGCCTCTACATTACAACTGGCATGAACACACACAATATGGTTATGAATGAGCAAGATCAATATTATAGATCATTAGATTAACAAGCTCACAATCTGTTCTTGAAAGTGCTTCTTTGTATAACGTTTACAAACCGGTTTGTAAGAACCTCATTTTAAGTGTATGTATTTATTCCTTCAAGTTTAAATGCAACGCTTTAATAAAGATATATGTAAATTTTAAAACTAATTTTGGAAAATTTATTATGTGCTGGTAGTGGTGAACCTTGACAGACATTTTCTATTGGAAAACATCAGGTAACGAAGTGAAATAATGAAGAATTGTCCAAGACAATACATGTTTAGCTGTTTACACAAACAATAAAACGGGTTATGAGGGAGTTGAACTGTGTTGTTTGTAGATTGTAGTTGTTTACAAAGTTTGTTTTCAGACTAACCGTGACGCTAAAGTTTTGTCTCTCACAAACAACTCGTCACGGCTATTGATACTGAAGTAAGGTAAACTAAACGGACGTGCATTAACCTACAAACTAATGCACAGTAACACCTATTTGGTCAAATTTAGGCTCAGCTCTGGCTCACTCTATAAGCCTGTTCGATTATCTATAGTCTATGAGCAGAGTCATCACCAAGACATCAGGTACCTCTACTGAGTCACTACTACTTATTCAGTAGATTCGCTAGCATGACGCCAAGTACGGATTTTCTTGACATTTACTCCCTGAGCAGACTCATTGTCATAACGTCAAGTATAACCTTAACTCTGTCACTGTTATTCTCTGAGCAGATTCATTGTCATAACGTCAAGTATAACCTATGCTCTGTCACTGTTATTCTCTGAGCAGACTCATTGTCATAACGTCAAGTATAACCTTAACTCTGTCACTGTTAGTCTCTGAGCAGATTCATTGTCATAACGTCAAGTATAACCTTAACTCTGTCACTGTTAGTCTCTGAGCAGACTCATTGTCATAACGTCAAGTATAACCTATGCTCTGTCACTGTTATTCTCTGAGCAGACTCATTGTCATAACGTCAAGTATAGCCTTAACTCTGTCACTGTTATTCTCTGAGCAGATTCATTGTCATAACGTCAAGTATAACTTTAACTCTGTCACTGTTAGTCTCTGAGCAGATTCATTGGAATGACTTTAAGTATAACCTCTACTAGATAACTTATTCCCTAAGCAGACTCATTGCCGTGACGCCAACTATAACCTATGCTCTGTCATTGTTATTCTCTGAGCAGATTCATTGGAATGACATTAAGTATAACCTCTACTAGATAACTTATTCCCTAAGCAGACTCATTGCCGTGACGCCAACTATAACCTATGCTCTGTCATTGTTATTCTCTGAGCAGATTCATTGGAATGACTTTTAGTATAACCTCTACTAGATAACTTATTCCCTAAGCAGACTCATTGCCGTGACGCCAACTATAACCTATGCTCTGTCATTGTTATTCTCTGAGCAGATTCATTGGAATGACTTTTAGTATAACCTCTACTAGATAACGTATTCCCTAAGCAGACTCATTGCCGTGACGCCAACTATAACCTATGCTCAGTCATTGTTATTCTCTGAGCAGATTCATTGGAATGACTTTAAGTATAACCTCTACTAGATAACTTATTCCCTAAGCAGACTCATTGCCGTGACGCCAACTATAACCTATGCTCTGTTATTGTTATTCTCTGAGCAGATTCATTGGAATGACTTTAAGTATAACCTCTACTAGATAGCTTATTCCCTAAGCAGACTCATTGCCGTGACGCCAACTATAACCTATGCTCTGTCATTGTTTTTCTCTGAGCAGATTCAATGGAATGACTTTAAGTATAACCTCTACTAGATAACTTATTCCCTAAGCAGACTCATTGCCGTGACGCCAACTATAACCTATGCTCTGTCATTGTTATTCTCTGAGCAGATTCATTGGAATGACTTTTAGTATAACCTCTACTAGATAACTTATTCCCTAAGCAGACTCATTGCCGTGACGCCAACTATAACCTATGCTCTGTCATTGTTATTCTCTGAGCAGATTCATTGGAATGACTTTTAGTATAACCTCTACTAGATAACGTATTCCCTAAGCAGACTCATTGCCGTGACGCCAACTATAACCTATGCTCAATCATTGTTATTCTCTGAGCAGATTCATTGGAATGACTTTAAGTATAACCTCTACTAGATAACTTATTCCCTAAGCAGACTCATTGCCGTGACGCCAACTATAACCTATGCTCTGTTATTGTTATTCTCTGAGCAGATTCATTGGAATGACTTTAAGTATAACCTCTACTAGATAGCTTATTCCCTAAGCAGACTCATTGCCGTGACGCCAACTATAACCTATGCTCTGTCATTGTTTTTCTCTGAGCAGATTCAATGGAATGACTTTAAGTATAACCTCTACTAGATAACTTATTCCCTAAGCAGACTCATTACCGTGACGCCAACTATAACCTATGCTCTGTCATTGTTATTCTCTGAGCAGATTCATTGGAATGACTTTAAGTATAACCTCTACTAGATAACTTATTCCCTAAGCAGACTCATTGCCGTGACGCCAACTATAACCTATGCTCTGTCACTGTTATTCTCTGAGCAGATTCATTGGAATGACTTTAAGTATAACCTCTACTAGATAACTTATTCCCTAAGCAGACTCATTGCCGTGACGCCAACTATAACCTATGCTCTGTCATTGTTATTCTCTGAGCAGATTCATTGGAATGACTTTAAGTATAAAATCTACTAGATAACTTATTCCCTAAGCAGACTCATTGCCGTGACGCCAACTATAACCTATGCTCTGTCACTGTTATTTTTTGAGCAGATTCATTGGAATGAATTTAAGTATAACCTCTACTAGATAACTTATTCCCTAAGCAGACTCATTGCCGTGACGCCAACTATAACCTATGCTCTTTCATTGTTATTCTCTGAGCAGGTTCATTGGAATGACATCAAGTATAACCTCTACTAGATAACTTATTCCCTAAGCAGACTCATTGCCGTGACGCCAACTATAACCTATGCTATTTCACTGTTATTCTCTGAGCAGATTCATTGTCGTGACGCCAACTATAACCTATGCTCTGTCACTGTTAGTCCCTAAGCAGACTCATTGCCATGACGCCAACTATAACCTATGCTCTTTCACTGTTATTCTCTGAGCAGATTTATTGCCGTGACGCCAACTATAACCTATGCTCTGTCACTGTTAGTCCCTAAGCAGACTCATTGCCATGACTTCAACTATAACCTATGCTCTGTCACTGTTATTCTCTGAGCAGATTCATTGGAATGACATCAAGTATAACGCTTACTAGAGGATTTATTCCCTGAGCATACTCATTGCCACGACGATAAATATGTCTACTGGGCCACTACTACTTACCCGCTACTTTTTGAGCAGGCTCATTGGCATGACGCCAAGTATAACCTTTACTCTGTGACTGTTACTCCCTTAACAGACTGATATGATGACAAGAGTAACGCGTACCTGGTGATTAATACAAGAAGACTTGGTGACTAACGCCAAGTCTCGATCACTGTTACATCTGGACAGACTCAGTGACTTTTGTCGCTATAGAAAATAGTTACTCGGTTACTGTTACTCTCTAATCCGTGTCACTGACAATACTCTTTCTTGGCGACGTACTGTATCCAGGAAATTATTGTGTTTTTGTTCTTGATTCTAACTCCCTTTTTCAGTAAGATAAGAATAAATAATATTACTAAAACAATCAACAAAACTTAAAAATAAGAGCTCTGTGAATGGTAAACTGAGATGAGCGTTTAGATATTACGTTAAATAGTGCGGCACTCTGTAAACGCCGAAATATAATCTGGCGTGCCAAATAACTCAGCTCGACTTCCTGTACGTAATTACCAATAAATAGCAGAGGTTTGCATCCCTGCAATGATGACCTTCCTTTATTTAGTTCAGTCTTTCCTGCTTCTTCTCTTTGAATAAACCTAAAAAGCTAAACAGTGTTGGAATGGTGTGCTTTTCTCTATTGTCGTTCTAACTAAAGATTTTGGGTAAATATCAAATACATATTAATAAATAGAAGTTGATACAAATTGTCTGCACTTGACTCAGACATCGTTAAAGTCACTGAATGATGAATGAGACATTTCACTTCTTAATATAGTAGTTAAAACAAAAGTTTTACGCATAAATTCAGACACGTCAAAGCTAGTATTATTTTGTAGCAGTTCTTACAGAAGAATTGACGTGGACGATGTGAATGCTTAAAGAAAATACTAGGAACAATGATAATGAAAATTATATATATATATATATATATATATATATATATATATATATATATATTTGTGTAACAATAATAAAGAACTGAGGCTATACAAATATAAGAGTTATTTATTAATTTGTATTCAAAGCTTATCATTGGTAAACAGTATCAACATAATCAGGAATGAATAACAGTTGGTACTGATGATGATGTCGGTACTGTTTATCAGCAAAAAGCTTTGAATAAAAATTATTAAATAATTCTTAGTGTATATATATATATATATATATATATATATATATATATATAAACAATATAGGTTTTTAAAATACAAGAATATATATTAATTTATATTCAAAGCTTTTCGTTGGATACAGGAAATTTTATTTTTCATTCCTGATGATGTTGGTACTGTTTACCAACGAAAAGCTTTGAATATAAATTAATAAATATTCTTTTATTTGAAAAACCTATGTTGTTTTAAATTATTAAACAAGAAAACATATTATATATATGTATGTATATATATATATATATATATATATATATATATATATATATATATATATATATATATATATACCAAAACAATTGAGCTTATTCAAATATAATAATTATTTATTAATTATTTTCCCTTATGTCCTTTGAAATATCCTCATTTGTTTTGATTAGTATAAAAGAAAACATATTTCACACATATATAAAGATAGGTGCTATCGTGAAGCAGTCGTCAAACGTAGCTGAGACCATTCATAAGAAATCTAACAGGGCGTAAGGAAATAGGACTGATTTGTTTGTGAGTTGAGTAATGTTGTTGAGTGGTGACTAGGATTATCGGAAAGTTCCTCATACAGTCACGCCTTACTGTTTGTGATTACTCGCTATAATGTAAGACCAAACATAATGGTTTTGTAATGGACTGCATTTTTAGAATTGTTGAACAGATGTGGAGCTTGATTGTAATGTAACTACTAAGGCTTAACAAATAGCTCGATACGATTACAAGGCTTTATCAAAGTTCGCGACTGGAGAGACATCTAGTGAAGTGAAAGAACACTATTACAGTAAACTGTAGTAAGTTAATGTTTAGAAAGGGAAGTATACGGAGAGACATGCCTTCTGAAGTATATTTGTCCTTGCTTTTCAATAAAGTAAAGATTTAAATGTTCAATTTAATTATTAAATTTTATAGTTTTTACTTCATTTATTGGAGTAAAAACTTCTTCGGGGGCCTTGAATCAAGAAAAATCCTTCATTTCGCGTCATCAAAGATTTGAGGGTATTGGATTTAGCTTAAATTGAGTAAAAGCATATGATTTCATATCACAGCTGATTTTATGTTGTAGGTCATCTGTTTTAACACGTAGGTTATGTTACTTTATTCCATTTTGCACTTCTAAGTTGAAATATTGTTATTCAATATTTTTTACCAGTCAATAAGTATATTAATTTATATTTCAACTAGGGGCTTTTAGGGACAAGTGCTCCTATTCATATTGAAAGAAATTTTAAACTTTTGTATGGTAATTTTATTTTTTAATACATGCTATAAAATAAAATAATATAATATATTATATCAAAATTTCCTTATAAAATATATTCTTTATTTACAAATAATAATCATCTGTTTTTCATTGCAATGTATACACATAATCTGCTTTCATACTGTTAAAATATTTGTTTGTTTACGAATCACACTCGACTGTTTTTCATTGCAATGTATTTCTTATGGAGATTTTGGTAACTTTAACTTCCTCAAAACCCTATAAATGTTGTAAATTGAGAAAACCCTTTATTTTCCCCGCTCCTTCCAGGCAATACCTTTAATTTGAGCCATCTCCCAGCTCTGTACGACCTTCCAAGCTCCCACAATCTTTCTCTCGAAATTCGGCTAATGACTATAATGAATACAATATAATGATGATGAATTATTTATAAATTTTCATTCTAACTCATTAAATGAAAATTTCCTATCGCAAGTGGTATGATTAGAACTAACTCCAATTGAATTCGTTAAATCCATTTGTATTCAGTAAATACAGAGGGCATTTTGAATTGAAATCCTTCTATAAAGTTCGTCTATTTAATATACTCTTCGGTTATTAACTACAACAGCAGGACTTAGTAAAAACAAAACATCTATTCACAACATTCTCCATTCAAGATTTCATTTCTGTCGGAGAATCTCGTGACTGCCACATTCACAAAAACGTTAATTTGTTTACGTTAACCAGCTCCATTGCTGGGAAAACAGAGTTAACATCGGCTAGCTTAATATCCATGAGGTGATCATTTTAGTCACCTAAAGCCTGTGGCGCGTGGCGCCCTACATATTGCAGTTTTGTTTATATAACATTACAGAACTATAAACTAGAGTGCAGTATGTGTTTCATCTGAAATTAAAGAAATTTATCTCTTCCATGGGTTTCTTCGTCTTCTTAGAACATTTTAGAAACCTTACGTACAAGTCCCGCCGACGGGTTTTGGCCAGAGAAATAGGCTCCTCTCCTTACATTCTAAGTATCACAGTTACACACAGAGGATCAAGGAAAGTACGTCCAGGGCACTTTCTCCAAGGTAACACGATATTCTTGGGCACACATTCACTTGGACGGGTTTATAATTTGATTAAAAAGATGAGTATAAGTAACTGAAAGTACCAAGAAGTAATGTTTTTTTTCGATACAGTAAAGGACACAGTGGACGCTTTGTTTTATATACATTGTAAATATTTTATATAAATTTGTATAATTATTGTAGGACCCAGGTGGATTGTATTTTTTTAGGATTAAATTTGAAATATGGTCCCAAGTGGAAATAGCTTTTCCTAACTAACATTTAAATCTTATGTTTGTGATACGAAGAACCAAAGCGTCTAGATTTGTCTAGATGTAAACCTAATTTTGTTTACGTTTCCATTTTCTACTTGTAAATCTTTATTTTTGATGTGTGAATACATTAACGCAATAAAGGATGCAACAAAGTGTAAAGGCCATCAGGAACACACATAATTAACATAGACGAGGCCGATCTCACTTCGCGTCCATCTCTAATCACGTATTCAAGCCGACTGCACTTTGCTTTCCTTCATTTGCATCACAATAGCGAACGTTCAGTATAATCTGCGAACCTCTGACAACCTGCTTCTATTCACTCCAACCGTTTGTGAGGTTCCCATTTTCCGACTTATCCTCTATTCGGGACAAGTGCCCCAATCCCTCAGGATTGCAGGATATTCTTGCATTTAAAAGGCCATGTAGGCTACGAGAAAAGATACTCTGGAGCTCTCGAAAATAAAAGTGACACGTACCCGTTCTATCTTATAGCAGTAATTTTAGTTTTTAACAGTTTTATTTCATAAAATACCAATTAAATTAGAAACATTAATAATTTTTGATGTAACTTAATCACGTACGCGCATTCACACACTCATAAACTCTTTCACAAACATATACACACACACACACACACACACACACACACACTTATATGCACTTTCGCAAACATATACACACGCCACGCACGCACACACACACACACACACACACACACACAAACACACACACACACACTCACACACACACACACACACACACACACACACACACACACACACACAAACACACACACAGCAATGTTTGTTAAATAAAATTTGTTTAATTTCTGTTTTATTTAGTCTTATAGCGCTTTAGGTTTCAAAGTAAAGTTCGATAAAACTTACCTTCTAACAATTGCCCCAACAAACTTATAAACACCTTCACAACAGCTCTACACTTTCACTCCCAATGGTGTCTTTCGAGCATTCTGTAAATACGGTGCTGGAAGAGCTTTTCACTTATGTTCATGATCAATGCATGGTTTTCTAAAACACAGATACATAAAAAGGATGAGTAGGTTTAATCCGATAACTATAACCGGTTGTTCAATGTAATTATAAAGAAAAATTATATAAATATATTACATGTATGTATAGAATAATCTGTTTAAACGTGGTTCCGAATAAGTAGGCCAAATCATACGGATAAGCGAAGTGTCATTACATTGCACCATATGCGTTGTTTACCAAATTACTTTAATTTTAATTAAACACTGCTGATGTAGTAATTAAAGTAATAATTAAACGCAGTTAGATGTAAATAGAGGAGTGGAGTTTTGTCGTGTAACACGTTTCCACGTTTTGCCGTGCCGAGCGCTGTTGGATAACTTGTTGCGTCAATGTTGTGTCTGCGATGCGCACTGTATACTATTTCTGAAATATATATATAAATATGGGTAGGTAAATTAATAGAATCTTATATTTTGGTTCTTAAATCAGAAAGGTGTACTGGCTATGGAAGATTCAACACATTTATTAGATCGTAATATTGCGTAGTCAACAAATTCCCTATCACAAACAAAAGTGAGATAACAGGAAACAGGTACAAGCTACCGCTGATTCAAAACGTTTAATAGGTTGGAGAATAAGTTGTTATCGAGTTACCCATAACAGACAAAAGTAAGTTAATCAGAAACAAGTACAAGCTACCGCTGATTTAATACGTTTAATAGGTTGGAGAATAAGTTGTTATCGAGTTACCCATAACAGACAAAAGTAACTTAATCAGAAACAAGTACAAGCTACCGCTGACTCAATACGTTTAAAAAGTTGGAGAATAAGTTGTTATCCAGTTACCCATAACAGACAAAAGTAAGTTAATCAGAAACAAGTACAAGCTACCGCTGATTCAATACGTTTAATAGGTTGGAGAATAAGTTGTTATCCAGTTACCCATAACAGACAAAAGTAAGTTAATCAGAAACAAGAACAAGCTACCGCTGAAACAATACGTTTAATAGGTTGGAGAATAAGTTGTTATAGATTTACCCATAACAGACAAAAGTAAGTTAATCAGAAACAATTACAAACTACCGCTGATTCAATACGTTTAATAGGTTGGAGAATAAGTTGTTATCGAGTTACCCATAACAGACCAAAGTAAGTTAATCAGAAACAAGTACAAGCTACCGCTGATTCAAAACGTTTAATAGGTTGGAGAATGAGTTGTTATCGAGTTACCCATAACAGACCAAAGTAAGTTAATCAGAAACAAGTACAAGCTACCGCTGATTCAAAACGTTTAATAGGTTGGAGAATGAGTTGTTATCGAGTTACCCATAACAGACCAAAGTAAGTTAATCAGAAACAAGTACAAGCTACCGCTGATTCAAAACGTTTAATAGGTTGGAGAATAAGTTGTTATCCAGTTACCCATAACAGACAAAAGTAAGTTAATCAGAAACAAGTACAAGCTACCGCTGATTCAAAACGTTTAATAGGTTGGAGAATAAGTTGTTATCGAGTTACCCATAACAGACCAAAGTAAGTTAATCAGAAACAAGTACAAGCTACCGCTGATTCAAAACGTTTAATAGGTTGGAGAATGAGTTGTTATCGAGTTACCCATAACAGACCAAAGTAAGTTAATCAGAAACAAGTACAAGCTACCGCTGATTCGAAACGTTTAATAGGTTGGAGAATAAGTTGTTATCCAGTTACCCATAACAGACAAAAGTAAGTTAATCAGAAACAAGTACAAGCTACCGCTGATTTAATACGTTTAATAGGTTGGAGAATAAGTTGTTATCGAGTTACCCATAACAGACCAAAGTAAGTTAATCAGAAACAAGTACAAGCTACCGCTGATTCAAAACGTTTAATAGGTTGGAGAATAAGTTGTTATCGAGTTACCCATAACAGACCAAAGTAAGTTAATCAGAAACAAGTACAAGCTACCGCTGATTCAAAACGTTTAATAGGTTGGAGAATAAGTGGTTATCGAGTTACCCATAACAGACAAAAGTAAGTTAATCAGAAACAAGTACAAGCTACCGCTGATTCAAAACGTTTAATAGGTTGGAGAATAAGTTGTTATCGAGTTACCCATAACAGACCAAAGTAAGTTAATCAGAAACAAGTACAAGCTACCGCTGATTCAAAACGTTTAATAGGTTGGAGAATAAGTTGTTATCGAGTTATCCATAACAGACAAAGTGAGTTAATAGGAAGCAGGTACAAGCTACGGCGGGTCCAAAACGTTTAATAAGTTGGAGAAATGGGTAGTCAACTAATACCCATAACAAACAAAAGTGAGTTAATAAGAAACAGGCACAGGTTACGGCGGGTCCAAAACGTTTAGTAAATCAGACTAATGCGTAGTCAACAAACTATCTATAACAATCAAAAGTGAGTTAATAGAAAATAGGTTCAAGCTATGGCATGTTCAAAAAGCTTATTAGGTCGAAGTAATGAGTGTTCAACAAATTCTCCATCATAATGATCTCTGTCTGATTTTTTTGCTTAGGAATTAGTCGTATTAGATTATTTCTGAGAATGCAAAAATTGTTGGCATACCAGGGAAGCTTTCATGTATCACTATAAAGTATTACATTTAACATAATGAGTATACACTTATATAAAGGCCAAAACGTACGAAACATGACAGACACTGGTTATCTTTAACTAGAGCAACAATTTAAAATGTTTGTAGACTACTCTATGCTCGAAATTATTCTAACTTAGTTGAATCATTGTTACCGCAGCTATGTGCACACAGTGCGATTAGGCGTGAATGCAGGGGAAGTGATATTTGCAAACGGGCCGCTCTGACCTATACGTCCATCACAACATGGACACATTGATTGCCCAGTTATCCAAGGTTTTGTCGGCTGTATTTAATTACATTGTGCCATTAATCAAAGCGAAGTTTGCTCTTGTTCAGCCACGAGTCCTTCATGAGTGAAAAAATACCAATTGTAAGGATTAATTAAAAGAATTGGCTCTAATATCTGTTATGGCCCTGTGTCGATAAAATCTCGTCGCTCTCTCCAACTTTCACACACTCACACACACACACATACACACACACACACTCACACACACACACACACACACACACACACACACACACACACACACACACATACATACACAAACTATAAAAGCCTATCCGCTTTCTGTTTACTGTGTATGTATATAGAGTGCGTAGGAAAGTATGTGCGCGTGAGTGTGTGTATGTGTTGTGGAGTGTTTTGTGTATGTGTGTGTGTGTGTGTGTGTGTGTGTGTGAGTGTGTGTGTGTGTGTGTGTGTGTGTGTGTGTGTGTGTGTGTGTGAGTGTGTGTGTGTGTGTGTGTGTGTGTGTGTGTGTGTGTGAGAGAGAGAGAGAGAGAGTGAGTGAGTATGTGTGTATGTGTTGTGGAGTATGTTTGTGTGTATACGTGTTGTGGGGTGTGTTTTGTGTATGTGTGTGTGTGTGTGTGTGTGTGTGTGTTTTGTGTGGGTGTGCATGTGCGCGCGGGTATGTGTATGTGTTGGTGTGTGTGTGTGTGTGTGTCCACACTAACAAAACTGCAAAATATTTGGACATTGAGTTTAAACGTTTTGCTAGTTACAGAAGTTGATACATGTGCGAATCTCTCATAAGTTGTTTCTCTTAATCCACACTTCTTCACCGCACCACGAATAACAATAGAAATTCCCGTACAAAATCCAAGTGGAACAGGTGGTCCAGGGTCACGTGACACACGAAAAAACTTCTTTTTTAAACAATAAACAAAAAAATCTGGTAGGCTGTTTGAGGAAACGTGTAAGGAACGATGTGGCGTGGCCTTCAAGGTACTCCCCCACGTTGTCGGGGTATTGTATGGTCATGGCATTGACACACTTGCCAAGGTGAAGCGGCAAATGTCAAGCGATACTATACCATCACTGAACCTGTTGGCGTAAGTGTGTTTATAAGGAAATTTGGATTACAAGTCGGCATGTTTG
>JBAIZL010000001.1:138530691-138533191 GCA_036971475.1 Prosapia bicincta | reverse complement strand
GACACTGGTAAGTCACTTTTAGCAATTTTTACATTAGAACAAATTTAAAGTTTAGAGTCCTTTCATTTTATTTAAGACCGCCACCAATTATTATATTATTTATATTTTAGTATTAGTTACTTATATTTTACTATATCATTATGTATTACCCTCCTAAAAATATAAAGAGGTTTTGTCAGATTGTGTTTATAAGCTTGCAAACAGGATTAAGTGTTTTTATAAAAGGTTGTATCTGTCAGTTTGAAAACAATTCCTTCTATCATCTCACATTCTCCTGATATATATCTTTTATTATCTTATAGAAATTTTCTATCGTTAATAAAACACATTTTTATTCATCCAATATCGTTCAAACACATTTCTTTCAACCTGTAGGGGATTACAATTGATTTTAAAACATATTTTCAAATATTTATTCAATAATTAAATTACAAAATTTTTTTAAGAGTTTAGGTCGGATTCGAACTGAGTATCTTCGTGTTCGAAGTCTAGCGTGCTTTGGCACTGCTCCATCTTTCCCATAACTAGAAGTGTATATCTCAAAGATGTATATGTCGTCGAAACCTCACTATACAACCTTAAATTTTTGCCATGGTTACCTTATAATTTCATAAATATTGCTCAAGTGTTCAGTGAATGTATAGCATAAAATAAACAAATAAACTAGATTAACGGTATCGAACCTCGCTTCTCAAACGGACAGTGAGAAAGGAAAGGAAAAAGAAACTGTAACACAATGCAAGTGACGAAAAAAGAAAGCGTATAAATAGTGACAAACACAAATGATAGTCCAACACCATATATAGAAAGTAAAATGGAAAATTGCTACCTTAATCAACAGAGAAAATTTTTATTTCTTTCTTATCTTTTTATAATTACAATTAAAATAAATATTTATATTCATATGCCAGAATAACAATCTATAATATAAAATAGAATACAACAGAATAAAATAGCTCTCCGATACTGGCAGAGTCACAGAGGAGTACACACTCATTGGACAAGCTACAGACAAGCCACGGCCCGACTAAAGACTCAAATAACCCCAATGGCGTCCTATGAAGGGGTGGCCTTGAAGTATGGAATAGCCTTAAAGAAGCTTACAGATTACCGCGAGCTTTTCCACAATTTACCAAAAACTAATTGTAGATTGAAGAACCACAGTCAGTCTAAATCAGCATCCCTGGACATAGAACTGAGGCAAGCAGCCCTGCATACAATCAATGAAGTGTACCCATAACCAGAATGGTTTCATATATACACGGATGGATCTTCAATACCAGAAACAGGTGCAACAGGAGCTGCCTACTACAGTCGCAATTTTGAGGGATACCTAGCAGTGGGAACTCCCCAGACCAACTACGATGGAGACATAGCAGCAGTACAAGCAGCAGCCGCAGAACTTAACAAAATAGCCCCTACACAGGCAGTTTTCTTCGTCGATTCACAAGCGGCTATCTGTAACCTATCGCGCAATACAGATACAGACTGCAAAAGAACAATGGAGACAAGAAAAGCCCTGGAACACCTGGCGAATGGGGGTTGGCTTATAACTTTACAATGGATCCCAAGCCATGGTGGCATCTATGGAAATGAGAGGGCAGACTTTCTGGCCAAGAAAGGCACATTCATGGCACAACCCATTTGCATGCCTTCGCTGCAAAGCACGAAAGCCCTCATCAATGCAACTATCGACCGGGCCAGCAAACTGCACCTCACACAGCAATCAGCAGGAAGAAGATGGGAAAACCTAGTCGGCCCATCGACCATAGACTTCCACGAGCTGTAGGCGTTGCCAAGTTCAGAATGTAAACCGGCCATGACTACCTGTCTGCCCATCTACATCGCATCGGTGTGCTCCCAGCACCGGAATGCCCTCTCTGTGGACACGATACGATGGATGCGGATTATCTGATGAAGTGCAGCGCGCTCGACCATTCCGGAGATGATGATGACCCACTGGTTCGACTATACTGGTCAGCGCGTCACCAAATGGCTCAACTGCCAATGGTGGGCGTTGGCTAGTAAGTAAGTAAGTAAGTAGAATAACAATCTTTAGTGGCAAAATAGAAGCGTATTTCCTTGAAATTTTCCATTTTTCTTACTATGTATGATGTTGGACTGTTATATTTGTTTGTTAGTATTTATACGCTTTCTTTTTTCGTCACTTGCATTGCGTTGCAGTTTCTTTGCGCTTTCCTTTCGCATTATCCTTTTGTGAAGCAACGTTCGATACCGTTATTCCAGTTTGTTTGTTTATTTTATTCTTTTCGTTCATTGTTAATCCTAGAGCATTATTTATGATATTGTGTGGTAACCACGGTAACAATTTAAGGTTGTGGAATAGGTATGTTGATGACAACCAGAGGAGTGCAAATGGAAAATTCATATATTGCACATTTTTGAGAAGTACATTACTAGTTATGGGAAGATTGGTATAGTGCCAAAGTGTGTTAGACTTCGAACATAAAGATACTCAGTTCGAAACCGACCTATCGCC
>JBAIZL010000001.1:138328191-138525691 GCA_036971475.1 Prosapia bicincta | reverse complement strand
ACTGCTCTATATGTACCAATAACAGACCGGAATACCACATTGGTGAAATGATTCCACACTTCGCTTTTTTGAAGGCTCATTTTATTTAAAAATAAACCCCTACAAAATTAAGAACAAACTACCGAGTATGGAATTGCGTCTACTGTACACAACACTGTCACTATCTTGAAACCTGACACAAATCGTCCACCCACACACGGCGTAAATGAGTAGAACCATTGAAAGCGACAAACTAACCAGTGATAACCGTGGTCAAATATCTGTAACCTTCAGCGACATTAGGCCCAATCACAACACAGACACCCCCCCCCCCACTATAGCTTCAGTCAACGACACTGCACGATAATCGGCGCCGTGAGCCGAACTGTGATAGCAGAACCATTGACTACGACAAATCAACCAATGACAACCGTGGTAAAATATCAGTGGCTTTCAGCGTCATTAGGCCCAAACACAACACAGACACCCTCCCCACTCTATCTTCAGTCAACGACACTGCACGATAATCGGCGCCGTGAGCCGAGCTGTGATAGCAGAGCCAGTGACTACGACAAATCAACCAAAGACAACCGTGGTAAAATATCAGTAGCTTTCAGCGACATTAGGCCCAATCACAACACAGACACCCTCCCCTCTCTATCTTCAGTCAACGACACTGCACGATAATCGGCGCCGTGAGCCGATCTGTGATAGCAGAGCCAGTGACTACGACAAATCAACCAATGACAGCCGTTTCATCTAGTGACTACGACTTTTTGTCACAAAAGAGGCAACTTCCGATCGAACGATTGTCACTGGAACTGACATTCTCCATATTTTGTCACTAATACCACCAGCGACAAACGAATACCAGTGTAAGGTGGTGCACCGTCTTAAATAAAGTAACCATTTTGTATTTTGACATCCTCATCGATCTGTGACATTAAAATCTTGTGCATATCCCAGTTACACGCTCCGGTTGAGGTTCTCTCTTGCACAAAACGGCCCTGCTCAATGCAAAAACCTGTTACCTTTAGCACCAACACGAACATGCTGTAATGTTTCCTGTAAATATTCACTGTCCCAAATCCTTCAGTTATGTTTCTCTACATTGCCATTTAAGTGAAACGACACTCGTCACTTGAGCTTTAATGTTTCGTCCAAGAAATGTTCATCCTCACCTACTCAATTCAACACATCCACACAGAAGTTCTTACAAACGATCTTATCACTGTCTTCTACATCTTGCAAAATCGACATTTTGTATGGTTTCAAATGCAAAAGTTTTTTCAAACCATTTGCATTTGTGGGACCTACTGCTCGCTAGAAGCTTCAGGGTCGATTTCGTAGCGCTGTTGAGAATATTTTCTTTCACTTGTTCAAAGATTTCGTCAGATGTGGTTGGACTTCCTGATGATTCCATGTGTCTTACCGAGCAACCTGAGTCTAGTAAACGATTGCGCCACTAATAACCTGTTGGCCTATCAGGAGGATCTCTATCGTACTCAAGGAAGTTCCATTTCATTCACCTGTTGACTTTGTTCAATCCAAAACACACACCTAAATGTTCGGGTTAAAGGAAGCCATTGTTAACGCAACTACCGCTAGCGCTCGTTACAAAGATATTCGATACTAGCGAACTCTGCCAAAACCTTATTTCCCTAAAATCACTAAAACCGCCTGTGTGGTTTATTCAATATATATAGATGTTTTTGTTATGTCCTTTTTGAAACATCTTTTAGGTTCCACTCAAACCCTTAGGGTCAGTACACAAACTATAAACTTTGTATGACGTCATAACAGCGTAGAACTATTGAACAATAATAAAGAAACGTCCCACGTCTATTCGTGTATTACAAAAAAACGATTCATTAATAATTTCCCCTCCCACAGTTAATTTCTCATGCGTGTTATTTTTATTTATTAGTGGATTCCATAAACCACATCCACTCACTTTTATGCAAACATGTGTTGTAGTGGTATGAAAAGCGGTATTTACAAATAATAATTAGTTAATAAGAATAAGTAGAATATAATAGTGTTTGTAAGGAAGTTAGTTCAAATGGACTCTTTGAAACTTGTTGCGAATAAAACAGGCTAGGTTAACGTGATGGAAACTCGTCAGACGTGAAGAATAACATCTGGTGTTTTGTAACTTTGGTTCAGTGAAGGCGAGCTAGGGATGTAACTTCTGTACATGTAAATAAAAATAGATTCAAGTCCGTGTCTGGCTCAACCGATTCTCGTATCTAATTATAAAGATAAAGATAATTCGCTACAGTACTCGTGTGTGTTTAATTAATGGAATAACTTCCCGGCCTCCAGGTTTATTTGATAACTTATTTTTAATAGTCAATTTAATCAGTGTATTAATATCTACATATCTGTAAATCAAGTAACTTTGGGTATTATTTTAATAAAAATATAAGCATTAGTTAAACAAACTTTTTACGTTAAAATTTCAATATTTTCTATTACTATACTTATTGATTTAGTTGTCGCTGTGACCTGACTTTTAGAAGTCACATTTATTCAAGTCACAATAACTAACTTATGTACTAGACTATGCAATCCTGTGCAATCCTGTGCTATCCTGTGCAATCCTGTGCAATCCTGTGCAATCCTATGCAATCCTGTGCAATCCTATGCAATCCTGTGCAATCCTGTGCAATCCTGTGCAATCCTATGCCATCCTGTGCAATCCTGTGCTAGGGGTTGCAAAGTTTAACTTGAACGCTAGGAACATGAAAAATAAAGAGCATTTTATGGTGCTTTTTGAGAACATTAATAAATTGTTTTCAACTTATATAGAAAATAGGGTGATATCATTGTTTAACTTGAATAACTTAGTTCAACGTATTGCTTGGAAGTCAAATCAATGTGAAACTAATCCTATCTTCCAGGGGGAGGTGCTCGCGATCAAACTATGTGCTGAGGAAATAATAGGGTCTGGCAGGAGGGGCAAGACCATCTGGATTTGCTCGGACAGTCAGGCAGCTCTGAAGGCTTTAGGTAAGGCTAGTACCAGCTCTAGGTTTGTGGCTGAGACTATGGCTTCTCTAGCAGAGCTGAGTAAGTATAATTCACTCAACCTAACCTGGATTCCAGGACATTCTGGCTGGATAGGGAATGAGAGAGCTGACGCCTTAGCAAAACAAGGGGGTATAACTCAAGGACCGTTGCTGAGGGCAGTGGGCATGCCGCCTCAGGAGGGGCGCAAGAGGATCACGGCACATATAGACAGGTTGTGCAGGGAAGAATGAAATGTGACCTTGGGGTGTAACAAATCCAAGGTACTGTGGGGTTACTCAGGAGATTTGTGGGTCAAAGAACTACTCTCCTTAAGTAGACATCAACTTAGAGCTACTGTAGAGATGGTTACAGGCCATGGGAATCTGAGGGGGTTCCAATACAAAATTGGAAAATCTAGGTCCCCTGTATGCAAAAGATACGAAATAGGGTGATATCATTGTTTAACTTAAATAACTTATTTCAACGTATTGCTTGGAAGTCAAATCAATGTGAAACTAATCCTATTAATGAAAAAATGACTGATTTATGAGTCAATTATATTTATTTCAACTAAACAACCACGTTTCGACTGATAATTTACCATCATCTCAGGCCCAAGCTAGCCATATGTCGATTACCACTTCGTCAAATTTTTATTTAGAAGTTAAAAATTGGTTCCGGTCTCTGTGAGAAACCTCCATTTCAAAAGTTAGAATTAATGTCAATCATCACTTATAAAATACAACAAACCACAAGCGATCCTTATGATAAAATCAAATATTATAAAGTAATACAAGCATTTCACTGTAAATAATGCGTACTAAAACGTTCAATACAAACTCCCTTAGCTTCATCACAATCCGCAAATACAATATATAAGATGAACGTCTCAAAGTGTCACTGTTTAATTGAAATAAATGTTTATTGAGTCGTATATCAACCGCCTTTTCCTTAAAATCAAAACCTGTGTGTGTCTTTGCACAATACAACTTCAGTTAAACCTTCTCAAGGAGTTACTTCTAACATTTCCAAACAATCATTCCATTGATTTTAATATTTAAGTTACTTACGTAAACACAAAAATTCTTCATTTCATAACTATTTCAAACCTATTATTTACAACAAATCAAGATTAAATCTATTCACACTGTGACCAAGGCACCGATACAACTAGAAGATTAATGGCATTACTATGTTCTTGGTTAGGTAATAAATATTCATGTGAGAAACAACCGATATTTATACAGACACGCGACAGCAGCAGTGGCTCGACTAGAAACTTCAGGAGCCCAAGTTGTATTCAGCATTAATTAAATTATAGGGGTGAGAAAGTTATGGGGTTTGGCGAGTTATTTGGATTTTAATTTTCAGTTACACATTAATTACGACAGTCCCTTGCCCAATAATAGGCACAATTAACAAAATATTTATTTATAGAAATATTCTTTACATGTATCTGTATGTGTGTGCGCGCATGCGTACGTAAAAAAGTTATTGCGCGCGCGCGCGTGTGTGTGTGTGTGTGTGTGTTTGTGTCTCATGAAAAACTTAAACTTCTGTACAACCCTTAAATACACATTAGTTTTACAACAGAAATCATAAATGACACGGCCTGACCATTACAATACGTTATGATTGAATATAACGGACAGCTCTGCCGAGAACAACATTAGGGCAAATTTATTGCCCAACAAAAGCTGGGTTTTGGCCCTTTTTACGGCCTGAAGCTGTGAAAGTTTATCCGCAAACTGATTTACGAGCTTCTCTGTATGCATTTGCATTGTGCTATTTACAAACTTGCCAAACTGTTCATATTTACGCTCCTAAATATAAAAGTGTGTTATAATTTAAAACACAAACTCTATACGTTTATATTAAAACACGTAAAAATCATTTAAAATAACTTTTAGAGATTTAAAGTTGTATGAATATACTAAAACCACAGAGTATTAGTAATTGGGTTTTGAAAAGTATAATTTGGATTAATCAGTTTCAACAGCAATATAAATTATCTGTGAGGGGTTAAGTTCCACATACTGTATATAAATATATAACTGTGACAGGACGAAAAAAGAAGTAAAAAAATATTAATTTATAAAATTATCTTTTCTTCTAACATTTACAAGAAATACATCACACCAATTAAAGCAAAATTATTAGGTATTCTATACATTATACACATTTTCTTGTAGAAAAATTAATTTTCTCTAATAAAACATAATCTTTACATTTTATTGAAAGAAATGTAAGGAAAATAACAAACTGAGCACTTTCGATTTCTAGTTGTAAACAATTAAAAATATTATTTTCATTTAATTTCTCATATTTTTCTGAAAATGTGTTTACTAAATTGCAAAGACATAACTTTTATACAGAGTTTATTTATCGAGTAGCCATATATATGGTTAAGCAAACGTAGACAAAAGGTCAGTAAGGGTAGTATGCTTTTCCCCAAGGATATGGCCACCAGTACGAGGAAGAAATACAAGTGACGTCGACAAAACATTAGGACATGCGCAGTAAACTTGAGGTCTCTTCTTTCTCGATGCCACGAGCCATAAAATGATTTTTACCTCCCAACGAGAAGTCTCAAGCGGAATAATTATCAAGGGTCCGCCAGTAAGGGATTTTCTCTATATAAGCTTTAAACTTTAATATTTTACTCACAATGAAAAACAAATAAAATTATCTTTATATCTTACTAATAAATTATGTTAAAAACTTCATTCTTAGATAGTAGAAAATGAGGTTTCAAATTTGTGTTATATTATTACGACTTAATATTTGGGGATCTAATCTCCTCTAATATAGAAACATTAAAGAAAAAAAAAATTTATATTTTCAGGCGAGTTTTAATATTTTTGTCAAAAAGCACTAAATAGGATTTTATAGCGGGCGTCTTGCTACTGAGCTACTAGTTTACGCATTACAGTCTAACATAATCAATAAATAAATTTGTCCAGTTTTAAAGACTTATCAGTTTTGACTGTCACACACAATGACGGAGAGAAAATATCTACGAATATAAGTAGGATCAAAGTAGGGACAGATTCCCCTGGTAGAGAGGACATAAGGGAGGAGGATAAAGGAATACCACCCTTAGAAGATCCAATGATGGTATAGTACCAGGCATAATAAAAACCTATTGTATCAAATTGGCACGGTAGCTTAAGGGGGACCGAGAACATCAACAATGGGGGGGATTCATCAACTCGGTTGTAAAATTGCCCCAAATCAATCTGTGGCAGCGAACAAGATGAAACAATAGCAATTGACGATGGTAAGTCGTAAATTTGACAAGCGAAAAAAGCGTACAAACCAGACTCCAGTTGTCAATCCAGGTCATCTATCCCTTAACTATTTGCTAATAACTTTCAAAGTTTTGGATTCTTCTAGTCAAATAAGGGCAAAAAAGGGTTTACACTTTGTCAGTGGTCACTTTGCTTTTAACTGTCGAGGTAATAAGTTCGATTTAATCGAAAGGGACTTATCAAAAGACGGTGAAGCTACTACTCCTAAGCCGATTGGAGTTAAACTTTATTATTATTACTAAAACTCGGAGTGACCTTATCGGTGTAGAGCACTAGCCCATCCCTACCACAGGACTAGCTTAGTGGATACCTACCTCTTTTCAGAAATCAAGTACCCACCTGATGCTAAATCTTCTGATATCCTCTGGTGTACATACCTGCCAGCTAAACCACTTTCTCCTTGCAGCTCACAAAGCAGGACACTCACAGAGTACGTGGATTGGGCTTTCCTCTTGGTTGCACACAGGGGACCGAGATTTTCCAATTTTGTATTGGAACCCCCTCAGATTCCCATGGCCTGTAACCAGCTCTACAGTAGCTCTGAGTTGATGTCTACTTAAGGAGAGTAGTTCTTTGCCCCACAAATCTCCTGAGTAACCCCACAGTATTTTGTATTTGTTACACCCCAAGGTTACATTCCATTCTTCCCTGCACAACCTGTCTATATGTGCCGTGATCCTCTTGCGCCCCTTCTGAGGCGGCATGCCCACTGCCCTCAGCAACGGTCCTTGAGTTATACACCCTTGTTTTGCTAAGGCGTCAGCTCTCTCATTCCCTATCCAGCCAGAATGTCCTGGAATCCAGGTTAGGTTGAATGAATTATACTTACTCAGCTCTGCTAGAGAAGCTATTGTCTCAGCCACCAGCCTAGAGCTGGTACTAGCCTTACCTAAAGCCTTCAGAGCTGCCTGACTGTCCGAGCAAATCCAGATGGTCTTGTCCCTCCTGCCAGACCCTATTATTACCTCAGCACCTCCCCCTGGAAGACAGAGTTGTAGTCCTCCAGGCGATGACAAAATCTGTCTTGGTGTCTCGGTCCACTAAATCCTGCTCCCACTCCTTCCTTCATCTTGGACCCACCAGTGAACCAGATTTCACCATGTCTGGGTCTATACTCCGCCCATGCCTCTCTTGCAGGAATATGGATTTTGTAGTTTCCTTTTCTCCTTTTAAGAGACAGTATCTTATCCTGAGGTTCTATCCAGAGCTCCTTCAGTGAATCCCCAAATAGCTGTTTATGACGTTTGCTACTTGTCTTCCACTGCCCGGTACAACTTAGCCGGTATGCAGTTTTCATTGCCTCCATCCTGGAGTTAAACTTAGAAATAATAAAAAGAAAAACAAAGGATATTAAGTCGGATGAAATAATTAAGAAAAACAGTACAAAATTACCTAGAAACTGGAGACTGCTGTCTCATTTAAGATCTCTTTCCTAAATCCAAAAAATGGATTAGATTAGACCTAAGAAATGAGGCGGAAAGATCAAATAAATTGGTCCAATTGTAAAATATATTAAATTAAAAAATTCTCTAAAATAAAAAAGAATTTTTTTAATAAAATATTTAAAACACAAAAAAATTACCTAGGCTACAAGCTGATTTTAAACACGCCAAAATGATAGCGCAACATATCTCTATCATTTTTCCTGTCCAAAGCCTGTAAAAGTGTGAATGAAATTAGGTATAATAGATAGTTTTAAAGGATCTCCAGTCTCGAGAAACTAAGCGACACCTATGTTTAGCTGAGAGATGAACTCATTTATGTAGCTCAATGATTTTAAAAGATCCGCGTTCGCCTATAAGTTGTATGCATTTTTGCCTGTCATAATATTCTGACGTCATAGCTTACCCTCGTCATCTGTCTAAACTTGATCCTGTACGCATCTTTTGCAATATTCCTGGTGTACGCATATTTCGTTGTACGCATCTTTCGTGTATCCAATCAATCGAGTTACTTTAAGTTTTACTTTAGGGTGCAAACACAACAACTGAGTATTTTTAAAGGGATATTCCTTAAGCTTTTATAATTGATGCATTTAAATATTATCAACATTTTTGCTAATTATTAGTTTTTCTAATACTTCAGGCACAAATATAATTTAAAAATGTATTAATAACAGTTACTTATTGGTAGATCTCGGTAGTTAAGTGTATATACGGTTTAGGAGCACTACACTTTTTTAAATGACACGCTTGTTTTTGTTTTCCTTTATAGCCCCCCTTGCCTCCCTTAGGTGCGCCACTGGCTTGCCGAATGCCCTGCTCCCAATCGGAGTCAAGAGACACGACTCCTACCCGATGAGAACAAAACAATACATATTTTATTCAATATTTGTACCGCGCCGGAAATTCATAATGTATGAATTTCGTAAATAATATATTCAAACAGTTTTCAAATATTTTTCCAAAGAATATTGCGATTCCACTGTCACAGTGAGGCCGTCTTCAGATCTGCAAATCTTAAAATTAAGAAATTTATGTTTATTCACAAGAACGTGAAAATATATAATTACCTTTCCAAAATAAGCTATTAAGTTATAACAAAGCACAACACGACGGACTCAGTACGTTTGTTTTTCGGTATTGCTTTTCAAGCTACAATTACCTCTCGGAAACTTCCTATGATCTAAAGTATTAGGTCAGGTACATCCCTAGAAAAAAATAGCATCCCTTCCGGAATACCCTCCGTGGTAGTACGCAATCGGAGTACTATCGCCCCCACAACGCCGACTGTGTGGAAGTCCAATCGAGACTGGACCATCACAGCGGGCAGGGGATGTTACATGGGAGTCAGTATGGTGTAACGTCAGTAACGCCCAGCGGCATTTTGGTCCCACGATATTTGCGCCACCTTAATCCTGTTGAAGGATGGAACAAACTGAACAAGACCCTTCGGTGACCTAATCCTAGAATCAAAGAATTGATAAGTTGTTTCAGAACTGAAGTGGAAAATGCCGCCTGACCATAGGCTGCCAGAGAATTAATAAAACGATCAAGAAGTACGAAGAAACTAGTGACATAAGGATGTGACTTTGCACTCTGACCTTCCTACAAACATTAGACAAGTTTCAAACTGAAGACCGCTACAAATTATGACAATATTTTCAAATAGCACTAATTTCATCACACACAAAATAAGTAACATTAAATTACAAAGAAACAAATTCGCATTATATACTATGGTTTAAAAAAAGTAAATAATATAAAAATTACTCCTTTAGCTAGTTTTAAATAAGCCTAAATGATTGGAAACCAGTTCTCCAAAATGATGGAGAAACGGGTTTTCTATCACTTAGCTAGACCGAAGCCTGGATAAAGTGTGATGGGAATCATAGAGGTTCTATAATCATACTTAATATAGAAAATAATGTGGGTCTCCTAAACGCAAGTATATTTGGGGTAACGGGCGCAACTGTAGCACATTTCACCATGGGCTCATTTATTACTGGGTGCGTCACATACTCGTCTGTAGAGGTCAGTGGGTCACCAAATTTCTCAAATGCTCAGACTGGGCAATGCAGCAAGTAATAAGTTTTAAATACTAATATTTTTACAAATTTATTATACGAATAAAATAAAATCAACAATAGAATTTATTTCCATGGTAGGCAACAATACCGTTCTCTATAAAGTATTTCAAACTGTTACTTAAGTAAAAGCATTACATTGTTAACAAATACGCCAACATTACACGGCAACATTCTATCCTTCCAATCACGTTATTATTGGGAGGGTAACTGGCTGATGGCTTACACTAGCACGACACTACACTCCCTCTCCGGACAACGCACACAAACACACAGCTGACTGCAAGGAAGTGGGCAACCACTGGATCTGCACACAGCTCTACAGTCACTCTGGCAGTTGCGGCTGTTTGACTGGCTGTTACACTACACTCACAAACACAATATACACACACTCATTAACTGTTCGCAGTTGGTGAGTGGGCTGTCAGCCAGACCACAAAAATATTTGATTATTACTTTGTACTTTCAATATATTGTTTTATATTTTATTTATATTATTTTATCGATATGAAAAATACTGTATTTTATCTTTATATGAAACATTGTATCACTTTGTAACATTATGATTTATTTATTTATGTAAACTATTTAAATTTTTGTATGTTATTTTACTGAAATAAAATATTTTTCTTTTTAATATTTTTTTCATATTTTCATTCGTTTCCATGGAAACCAAAACCTATAATCTGTCTGTTTTAATTTTATAATATTTAAATTTGTTTATCATAACTTATGTATAATATGGAGCTTGGTAAGTAAAGCTCAACTTTTGTGGCTCAGCTTCGTTAAAGGCAACCTTAGAGCTCAGCTTAGTTGAGGGTTTTAGTGCCTTTAACCAGTTCAACAAATATCTTTGGACTTTTTTACATTCGAATGTATTTACTGACAAGTATTTGGCATTTTGTTATTTGTTTATTATTTTTTATTATGAACCAGTTTAGTGCCAAAGTTCCTTATTGCCTTTATTTTCTTCCGTCTCACTGTCAAACGTCCAGCACCAATATTCTACTCTAGACAGTAGATTTGATGCTTATTTAAATTTACTTATTTAGAATCAAACTCCTTCAGACAGTTGCTCATCAAAACTTCCAATTAAATTCTTTAGGAAAGCACAGTCCCTAAAAAGTTCTTTAGATGTCTTGCCCCTATAATTTATTTATTATTATTATTAATTAGTTCGACCTTTTTCGAGATCTTGCCTTGATTTTTCCAAGCGTTCAGAGTCGTCCCTTCTCTCCTTTTTCTTACGATCTTGTCCAGGCAAGAACAAAAAGTAGTCCTTCGCTATTAGATGTGAGACTAAGGTAATGTAATTTTCAAGATTAAAATAAAAACATACTTTTTTAACTGTTACAACTAAATTTATAATTTAACTAATCAAATAGCTTCTGTGATAAATTTAAGATGAGTTATTTAATTATTCACCGTGACTAAATATTGTTGCAACATTATTTACTCTTTTATTATCTTTAACAAGATTACACTGTATTCTTTAATTTAGATAATTTTCAGTTATTTTCGATTTTATCTTTTTACAAACACTGGATCTCATAACGCCTTGAGGTTAAAAGAGAACAAAAGCCAATGAAAAAACTTATAATATTGCAATATTTTTTATCCACCACAAAATATTTTACAACCACAGAAAACATTTATATACTCGTATCTGTTAACAAAAGGTGTTCGAATTATGCAAAACCTCTGTTTTATGTTTATTGGCAAGTGATTCAATAGCAGAAATAAGGATTGGACATATAAATTGAAGTGAGGATGTTAGCAGGAAATTCACGTTTAGCCAATAGCTTGAAGCTAATGCTAGATGGAAGATAATGTTGAGCAAGAGTGCTTCAGGAGCGCCGGAACTCTTAATCTGTCTACTTAAGGGATATTACACTTTTTATGAGGGAACTATTCGACTGATCCTTAATGGTACAAACGGGAGACGTAAATATGGTTTTAAAACAATAATACACAGCTAAATTTTATAACACTTTGAACGAGATTTTGTAAATAAATCTGCGATGAGTTGTATTAGTAAATACATGAATGCATCGTGTGTGCTTTGTGTATAAAGGTTAGAAGAAAGAAAGATGGTGAAACAAGAAGGGTTTGGACTTGGAGAACTTTAACTTTCGGTTCTTATCTCCAACCTCTAAAGAAACACATAGGTAGATGCGTAAATGGAAATTAATATCAAGCATACTGAATCCACGTCCTCACGAATCCAACCTCAAACTCGTAACTCCCGCCTGGGTGGTAGCCCCTCAAGACGCGGCCACGACCTGTGGTACCAGTCTGCAAGTCTTTCGACCTCACTATAATTCCTTTTCCTCAACTACTCAGAACCAAAAGAATCGTCCGAAGAAACAAGTTGCCCGTACCTTCAATGCCCTCGTCTGATTAGTTCGGTCCAGGTAGAGTATTTCCTCTCGGCTAGACTTACCTAACGGCTGGGGACTTGTCCCTAGGTGGGCACAAACCCAACCCGTTGGATCTTGAGGGCTATTACTAAACACAATATAAGAGGGCTTCTTGAAAGTTTCCACCGATTGATTAATTTCTATTGCCTTCTGCTAGAGGCCAGAAGAACGTAAATACTCCGCCAGTAAAGAGGAGCCATACAGAAGCCCTTAGGACAAAATGCTCCGTGTTTTCCTTCGAGAGAGCTTTAATATCTCTGTAATGTATGTATTAAATACTTGGTAATAATAACATTACAGTCTTATCTACATTTATAAAAGAAGATATCCTGACTGATTGATTTATAACCAACGCACAGCCTCAACTATGATAGGTACGGATTTGGTATTTAGAAGGAACCTTCATTTGGTAAATGTGCTTCCGTTGACAGCCGAGTGAAACGGAAAGTGACCAATACGGTTTCTAATATTAACAATAAGGAAATGGTGACCTTGAGGGAAGGGTAGAAGTATTGTCAGGTTGGTGTTTCCACTTTATGTTTTGCCAAACCCCTGAGACAGTTTTAAACACATGTCCCGTGATTTGCAAGCAGTAGATCGGTACCTACTTGTGTCCTAGTAAGCGTTGGAGGTAGCACAGATGTTCATCCTGTCATGCCTTGAGTTCATTCTCAGGAGCGTCCGGGTGGAAAATGGATCCTTGAGTAAGGTGAAGAAAGCTGTGAGGCAAATGGCAAAGTCATTGCTGCCATGTCGAGCGACCACTGAGCTGGTCTACCTGGACCGTTGGAGGGTTGAGTTGGCCTTCTTCCTCTGGGGGACCAGCTGACTAGGGTGCGATCGTTCAGGTCCTTTAGACTGGTCATCTGTCGAGAACCAGTGGTTAAGGACTTGGCGACGGCTGCTTACGGCCGTTAGGTCTGGTTAACTTCGGAAACTGTTCGGAAAGGCAGACCGGGGAAAGGCAGACCGGGGAAAGGCAGACCGGGGAAAGGCAGTCCGGGGAAAGGCAGACCGGGGAAAGGCAGTCCGGGGAAAGGCAGACCGGGGAAAGGCAGACCGGGGAAAGGCAGACCGGGGAAAGGCAGACCGGGGAAAGGCAGCCCGGGAAAAGGCAGTCCGGGGAAAGGCAGACCGGGGAAAGGCAGACCGGGGAAAGGCAGACCGGGGAAAGGCAGACCGGGGAAAGGCAGTCCGGGAAAAGGCAGTCCGGGGAAAGGCAGACCGGGGAAAGGCAGTCCGGGGAAAGGCAGACCGGGGAAAGGCAGACCGGGGAAAGGCAGACCGGGGAAAGGCAGTCCGGGAAAAGGCAGTCCGGGGAAAGGCAGACCGGGGAAAGGCAGACCGGGAAAAGGCAGACCGGGGAAAGGCAGTCCGGGGAAAGGCAGTCCGGGGAAAGGCAGACCGGAGAAAGGCAGACCGGGGAAAGGCAGACCGGGGAAAGGCAGACCGGGGAAAGGCAGTCCGGGAAAAGGCAGACCGGGGAAAGGCAGACCGGGGAAAGGCAGACCGGGGAAAGGCAGTCCGGGAAAAGGCAGTCCGGGAAAATTCAGACCGGGGAAAGGCAGACCAGGGAAAGGCAGACCGGGGAAAGGCAGACCGGGGAAAGGCAGTCCGGGAAAAGGCAGTCCGGGGAAAGGCAGACCGGGGAAAGGCAGACCGGGGAAAGGCAGACCGGGGAAAGGCAGTCCGGGGAAAGGCAGACCGGGGAAAGGCAGTCCGGGGAAAGGCCGTCCGGGGAAAGGCAGATCGGGGAAAGGCAGTCGATGTGTCGGCTCGGTGCGAAACGTCAAATCATGTTATCCGCACCAGCCTTACACTTGATTTCCCATATGGAGGTTCGTCTTCAGAACCCGGCTGGTGATGGTACCACTTAACATCTCTAAAAATACTCACCGATTACTATGAAGTGACCATTAATACCTCAGTGGTATGATCCTTAAGATCATGAGACGAGGGTAACGAGGAGGTCATCCGGTAGTTGAGAATATCTCCTCGTTACGGGAAAACTATGAAACGTCCAGTGGTAGGCTATATATGTTACTCGCATCACAGGTCAGCAACAGTGGTATTACTGGCGCACTATAAGTTCCGGTCTGGCTCGGCCGCTACTAACCAGCCCCCGAACTAGGGCTCTCGCCCTTCTCCTGCCGCGTCTGCAGAATGTGCTGCTTGTGCGCCCAACGTTAGCAAAACGTGTACAGCTGTATGTTTGAAATTTCGTTTCATTAGCTTATCAAAATCTTCCAATGCTGTCACGGATTTTGCTTACACTTGTTTTATCTGGAATTTTAAACACTGCTAATCCGACATTGCATTCCTAACTTTTTGACAGTAACCAGTGACTCTCCAGTCGTCCTACTACACCACTTCTGACACTGTTTTACTGGAATCAAGAGATTTTTCTCATTGCACATTCGAGCTTCTTCACAAAACTTTAATACACGAAAACCTATCTCACGGGCCCGACTATGAAACATTTTATATTTTATTTTACTCATTACAGGAGGCATGGTAACTCCACACGTCAGTAACAACAGTTACACTCGAATATAAATACATATAGGTCTACGTAGCTACAAAATGAACTTGACAAGTTGGATTGAAAGACTGACTAGAAAAGCCTAGCCATAAGACTGTTATTAGAACAGTTAGAATTACAAGAAAATCAATGTTTGCAGAAAAGCATTTATTCTTACCCCCCCCCCCCCCCCCCCGCACGATCAGTCACCGATCGAACGTCAGAGCGGAACTTTCAGTGCGCTAATTGTAACAGCTGGAGCAACTTGCAGCTGGACCAAGCTTTTTGCCTTCCGGAGAGTTGCACCAGCCACTGGGTTATCTGTTTCCCTTATTCATTATTTTTTGTTTGATGTTTGCTATTTTTTGTTTAATTTTCTAGGTTTAGTATGCCAGATGATGGAAGCACTCGCTAGCTTCTGAAAGCGCTCGCATAAATACCAAAGTAAGATTCTTGTTTAAGTACATAAGTGAAAGTGATATATATATATATATATATATATATATATATATATATATATATATCTTTGTACACGTAATAAATAAACATAAAAAACATGAAAACCTAAAAATTAAAATCTAATTTATTATTTACAGTTGATGCATGAATACATTTTTTGTTTAGGAGAGATATTAGCACATTTTTCATGGTGCCAGTTTCTACAGCTTGTACACCGAACCATTGCCAATTGTTCTTCTGTTTCACAAAGGGAACAATACCAACTTTTATTTTCTCTAGTCAGCTGAAGCTTTCGCCGAGGTAGTTTTGGATTCCTAGATCGACTAAGAGATTCTTGGTGCTTCTCGCCCTTACATTTTTCAATTTGCTCTTTGTGAGGGGTGCTAGTTAATACAATAGCTTTTGTACTAGTAGTTCTGCGTTTTCTTTTCCCATTTAAGTCATTTACTGCAGGAAGTGGGGATATTTCTGCTACTGACTTAAAGGCTTGATTTGTAGGTAAATCACGCTCCAATGTCTTTGATCCAACTTCATAAGGTAAATCAGACTGAGAGGAGGTGGAAGGCACTTCAAGTTGTAAACTCGCTGCACTGGACAGGAAAGACGGAGCGAATTCAGAATCATCCAACACTGAATTGTCTACCGGCCAAATGCCACATTTTTTGAAGCCATTTATGGCGATTGAAATAGTTGCAGCTCTTCCATAACTCTCGCCCACTAGCTGACTAATTTGAAACTGTGTAATTTTTTGACCGACATTTGTTCTCAACCATTTATCTGCAGCTTCATTGTAATATGTTTTCAGTGGCTTGAAAAAACTAACATCCAGCGGCTGCATTTTATGAGTAACATGAGCTGGAAACGACATCATTATAATGCCATTATCCCTAGCATAATTGATGGCATCAATATTTTTTGTATGCGTTGAATGTCCGTCTAATAGTAAAAGTATTTTCTGTTCTATTGATGGTTTTGTAAAGGCAACAAAGTGTTTTAGCCACTGGACAAATATCTCACTGTTTGTCCAGCCAGTTTCTGAGCACGCGAATGCTGTTCCAGGAGGAGCACCATATTTCAGCTCGTTTTTGAATCTATTTCGTTTAAAAATCAGCACGGGAGGAATGAATGACCCTCCAGCACTCATGCAAAATATCCCAGTTGTTGTTATGCCTCTTTCTCCACTTGTTACTGCGCCAACTTGGTGCTTCCCTTTTTGCGCTAGCACTTTTCGAGGCTTGTGGACTGTAGAAAGACCTGTCTCATCCATATTGTACAATGTCATAGCATCTATGCCATTAGTGTCCACTACTGATTTCAGTTTAGTATAAAAGTCTTCCACTGCCTGTTTGTTGAACCCAGAAGCTCGTGCAATTGAAGTTGGCTCTGGAGTTCTTAAAGTTAACTCAGGATGTCGAGATATAAATTTATAATACCATTTATCCCCTGCACTTTTCTTTTCTTTGTCAAATCTGTTCTCTATGCCATTTTCTGCAGCTACCTGAAAGGCAAGCTTTTTCAAATCTTCACGAGTAACACCAAAGAACATTTCTTCTAATTGAAGAACATGAGAAACTAAATCATTTTCTATTTCTTGAGGCAAGTCAGGTAATCTTCCCAGTATTTTCTTGCTTTCTGTTGCATAAATATTTTTCCCATCAAGCCTCCTTTTAAAGTTGCTTTAGGAACTCCGTAGCATTTAGCAACTGCATTCAGTCCCATATCACCGTTATTGAAACTCATTATTGCCCTCTCCATATCTTCTTCATTCCATTTTCCATATTTTCCCCGAATAGCCATCTGAAAATAATAAAACTTTATATTGTCTTAAATTGGACCACACGTTTAAAGTGGTCCAACCAAGGAAAAACAACGTGGTCCAATTTAGGCAGATGCGCCATTTTGGATTCGTAACGGCATAGTGTGGCATAGATTAAAATAACCTGGCTTATATTATATCTATATAAACGTAAAGAAATACAGGTTATTATAAGACTAACTAATATTACCTTCTTGTTTTTGTTTGCTAGCAAGCTTCGGAAGTCTTCACGCCAAAAATTAGATCAAACCACTAGTAAAACTATTAACTCACTTCACAATTCAACGACACATTCAATCACTACAAAACTCTGAACGACACTAAGATGGCGTGATTAGTACAACAAACAACCACTAGAAGCGCGAGTTAACAAACGAAAGACCTTCAAAACCTAATGGTCCAATCTAGGCAGTGGTCCAATATAGGCACACTTCCCTTACTATTGTAAGTAATTTTATCCACCATTAATAAGTGCAATGATTTTACCTTGATTGATGAGGCGCCTTTCGGTCACTCAAGGTAAAATCATTCCACTTAATGGTGGATAAAATTACTTACAATAGTAATATATTAACTTCATAAAGTCAGTGCAACGGAAAAACAATGGATAACGTAAAATATCAAGAGTATATATATATATATATATATATATATATATATATATATATATATATATATATATATATATATATATATACATACATACATACATACACCCTTCTTAAACTAAAATATATATAAAAATATATTATATTATAGCCTGAAGCTTTTCCTTAATTAAATATATTTCCATTATAAAGATCTTGTTGACCTATAAAGACGGAGCTCTCTTTAGAAATAGAAGAGACCTTATTTTTAGTTAGCTGATCACTTGGTATTAATTATTATTTTATATGTAAAAGGTTATATATTGATCGACAAGTTTTTAAATAATCTTATTTCTGGCCAATTAATATAAATAATTTATTCTAACTAAAAATAACTTTCATTAGGTTGTAACACCTATTTAAGGGTGTATATCTATTTCTTTGTGTTATATCATACAGTAAAACTCCCTGATGAATTTATTGTATTTTGTAATGTACAGTGAACTGTTGACAGTTTTCTCTAAATAGTCATTGATGTAATAAGTGATTTGTCTAACGCTACTGTGATTTGTTAGCTATTTCGTCAATTTGTTGTTTCCAACAAATAATATTTTAATTATATCGCTGCCAGATAGTGTTGAGATCATTGTGCCTCATTATGTGCTCTTTAGATTTTTCTATTTTATCAAATGTAGGGGAGAATATAATCCTGTCTGGTGTGCGTGTTTGTGTGTGTTTGTGTGTGTGTGTATTTGTTCGTGTAATGTGTGTGTGTGTGTGTGTGTGTGTGTATGTATGTGTGTGTAATGTGTGTGTTTGTGTGTGTGTGTGTGTGTGTGTGTGTGTGTGTGTGTGTATGTGTGTTTGTGTGTGTAATGTGTCTGTGTGTGTATGTGTGTATGAGTGTGTATGTGTGTGTGTGTGTCTGCGTGTGTGTGTGTCTGCGTGTGTGTGTATGTGTGTGTGTGTGTGTGTGTGTGTGTGTGTGTGTATGTGTGTGTGTGTGTGTGTGTGTGTGTGTGTGTGTGTGTGTGTGTGTGTGTGTGTGTGTGTGTGTGTCTGTGTGTGTGTGTGTATGTGTGAAATACGAACAATAATACACTTAAAACAAAACACGACAGGTAGAAGTAAACAAGATTACATGTAATGACTGCCCCAGCTTTTACATAGGTCAAGGAGAAACGTCACCATACGATACAAGGAACAGATAAAATACATAACAAAACACTACCGAAATAAAACTTCGCTATTCATATACACACCACACTACACACATACACCAATATAGATACTAATCTAAAACTCCTTCACTACATCAAAGAAACAACAACAAACTAAACACAACAGAAAACTAACAGATTTACAAACACCAGAACAACCACCTACAATACATTCTTAATGACAAAACACACACATTCTAATACTATATTTGAACACATAATTAATAACTACTCTATTAACAATATCATGCCACAGAACAGAAATACACCACAGACTAACGCTAATGCAACAAACTTGAATAGCAGTCTTGTCCGTGACTCACGGCATTGGACAGTGTGAAATGCGTCTGCTGAAAAATATTAGTAAGTAGTGGTTATTTGACAAGTTATACCAATAAAAGTGAAAAAATATTTATCTTTTTCATTGTAATCAATAACTAATTAACGTAGCAGTTTTAATTATCTGCGTTTTGTTTTTAAATTCCTTTTTTTTGAGGAAACGTTTGTGTTCCTTAGAAAACTTAATTTGGAACTATTTTTGGAAATTAAAAGATATTCACAAACAGAACGATTCGATTAGTCTTTCCATTTCCGCATAGTTTAATGGCGCTCCTACGAGATACGATGCCAAGATTCCTCGACAATAAATATATGCACAGAATGCCTTTATTCAGACTCACATTTGTTCGCCCAACGACGGCCAAGAGCAGAGTGTGTAGGATCCTGAGCAAAGTAAGGATGATTGACTGTAAGGTAGGCTTAAAGTAATTAAAACCTAAACACAGCCAGTCTAGCCCACCTACCTTCAAACGACGCCTCTTATTTCAGTGATTCATTTATGTAAGATGATATTTTACATAAAACCCAGGTTATATAAAAACCCGGTACTAAAGGTTTCGTTCAAGGATATTTTGAGAAATAATAAAAGTCTGTAGGGCTTCTGGAATAATAGTAACTCCTCGCGTTTATTGTTATTATGTAGCCTTAAGATTATACAGGTGTATGACGAAACATTCTACAAGTCGGAAAAGAAATCTATGATTATTTCAGAGTTTCCAAGGTAACGATAAGTTTTATCAGCATTTACGCTGTGTAATTAGGTAAGCTAATGGGAACATTATGTTTTCGAAGTGGATTTACATTAACGGGGTGCAACGGTTACATACAGTCAGTTAGGTTATTAGGGGAATCTAATTTCCTAGAAATCAAAGCGTTGCTATGGTGACGCACACCATCGTCGAAGGATTTTAAAAAAACGAGATTAGAAATAGAATTTAGAATATCCCCCCCTTTAATAAAATATGACAAATAATCAACCTCGAGCGTGGACTGTACGCGTATATACAATTTAATGTAAATAATTATAATAGAAAGAGATTTAAAGTTTACCTTATGGGAGTCGTCCTTACGTTTATCAGTTACCTCGGTCTGCTTACTGGTTCCCTCGGGAAGACGGCACGCCTAGGAATGTGTTCCCTCAGTAACCAGGAAGACCTGTTGTCTTCGACTCTCGCTATCAGAATCTACTTTTCCCAACCTGGTTGTATTAATTTAGAAAGGGACCGGAAAAAACAATTAAGCATAGTCATCTGCTTAATATAGGTCCGCTGAAGAGTGCTGGTCTCCCGCGACGACCATTGGAATTATTAACTATCTTTTGTTTACGGAGATCGAGTTTTGGCAGTAATATAAAAAAAAGTTATATTACGGCCTCAGAGGTTGAGAACGCATAGACTCTACCACCTACAGACTTCTAAGTATCACGCCAAGTTAATTCACACTGTACCATTTTAACGCAAAGCGTGTTTCTTAGTTTTGTTAGGCTACCTGAATTACTTCATTCGTTTAACTGTACCAATATTCCTCCATATTGTTTGCAGGAGATTGTACACGTTAATTAAAATAGACTATAGAATTAATATAATTCTATGTACGGTACTTCACAAGGTGTAAAAAAACAAATTTGTTATTTAAAATATATTCTTCTTCTTATGCACATAATTATCCTTACAGTAGACACGTTTATGAATTATTCAATTATAATATAATGATACAGTCTAACCAGTTCTCACATATCCCTCTTCAGGCAGTGAGTGGTGGAATCACTCTAATCAAGTTGAACATAACTTTTATTCATTTAAATATTAATAAACAGAGTCACGGTGTAGAAGAAAGGGTAACTGTCGATTAAACAACCTCCCAATTCCAATACTCATATATAGTAAAATAAATTAAAAATACCGACTTAATATAAGGGGTCCTATTTTAAGTCCAAATATATATTTTGTAGTTTACTTATTTCTATACGTGTTAGATACTTGTGTTCCTGCAGCAATAGGTATAGTTTATTACTATACACTTTAGTTTAGTCTCACACTAACATTCAGTATTAAACTGATAACGAAAAACAGCTTGCATTACTGAATAATTTCTGTACACTTTAAATATATTTAATTTATCTGAGGAAATTGAATTTGCCTTTTGAATATTTAATAATAATAATTCAATTTTAAATCTATAGTAATTATTTGGTTGCTTGTCCGAGTTAATACTAAATCTACAAAAGGTAGCTTGCCTTAAGGGCTGCATCCTGGAAATAAGAAGGTTTAATCAAATTTTATAACTTGTTTTACTATGCCGACCTAGGGAGAGCTTATAAAAGGCTCCTTAGTTATGGCGAACCATAAGTGAGTCTGGTTGCGAAGCAGAGCACCAATCTCTGAATCTTTTACTACCACATTCCATAAACTAAGGAAAGTTTTAGATAAACTTTATGCATTGTCGAACTTCGGTCGCGGGTATTTATGAAATGTATCAATCTGGAGCAATATTAAAATAAAAAATAAACAGAATTCAAAGTTTAGCATATAAACGCTTGTATCTTTAGAAAATATACAATACAGAGTTGAATATAAACAATAATACGATATAGTCAGACACGCGAATATGGGTTTTATTTCCCTAAAGACAAGTGTAATTTTGTTGATGAGATTTTATTGCTAGCCTTAAATTAGTTTACTGTAATTACTTTTTGAATCAAAATTATGTCGTGTTTGTATGACATAATATTAAAACCTTATAATATACTTATTTACTTTACGTTCCTGTGATGAATGTAAACATGGCTAGTTCAACAAGATCACATGGCACTGAATGTTGCTGGCAAGGTGGGATGTTGGGTAGATGGCCATTTTCTAGCTTAGTAGCGAGAGAATGGTTTGGTGCAGTAAGCTAAGGGTCGCCTCTTCTATATCTCTACTTCCCTTCCCTTTTCTTTACAAACTATTTCCTTAATTTTAGTCGTGAATTGAACAATATAGTTTGTGTTATCACTTTGTGAATTTATTTATTATTACCTTTCGTCCTGCAGTTTTATCCGGTAATAATTTTTCTAATTTGTTACACCTATATCCCAGATGTAATTATAGAGGACGGCAGCGCCTTCAGGTGCTCTGCATTTACCCGGATCCGACCTAGATCTATCCGATCGCACAATAACGCACTGCCCCGCAGGTATCTTTTAGCGAATATGTGACCTGGATTACGTAACTCGAGTAAGGTCCGGGAACGGCAAAACAAGGGTCAAACGCCGGCGATGACGTCAGTTTACTTCGGCATTCTTAATTATGTCAGGCCGCAGTTGCAGATTTAAGTACAGCACGTAAATAAAATCCCCCCCTCCGCACTGCCGTGGTGACACGAGTTTAGTTTGCACAACAAACAGCCGGCTACACGCACACCCACAACCGTACACACCACCCACACGTACGATCGCGCACAACATTCGCACACACGCACAAGTGTACACTCATGTACATACCCACACTCACATTCCCACGCACACCCACACTCATATTCCCACGCACACACGCACGCGTGAACACAACACGCTCCTACAAACATGCAAAAACACACTCACTCACGTACACGCGGATATAACACACGCAAGCATGCACATGCACACTCAGACTCCGCGCTCGTACACGCAGGCACATAAGCTGACACGCGCGTGCGTGTTACACATACTAGAATATTAATAAGTTAAATAACCTAATAATAAAATGTATTTTCCACATCTCTGCCTCTAATGGCGCCTGTTTTCATCACGTCCTGCTGTATAATCACAGAATTGGAAAATGTTGCATTAATTCTACTTAGGTTTTGACGTTTAAACTTACATTAGCTCAGCCTTACATGACAGATATGTAGCCCATCAAAATTGTTCGCACTCGTTATTAATTAGATCAGTTTGAACCTTTAAAATTTATCAAATTTTGTAGAGCTAACAGTATTTTCTTATGATGTTAATTACTGGTAAAACATTTAATTTTAATGTTTCTAGAAGAAAAGAATAGAACATATTTTGAAAAAAAAATCTGTGGAAAGTTATATTTCATTTCATTCTGTGGTTATCTTTGGTAAAATGTTTTTTCATAGATTCAGATAAATTATAAGTAGATTTTTCTAAGTAATTCAGTGCGCATGTCAGTGCGTGTGGTGAGGTTGGCTTTTAGTTAAATATCTTGAAATAAAACATGAAATACAACTTACTTGGCAAATTTTACTTATAACTACATAATAATGAAATAATTCTAATTAATTTTATTACAATTTAGGAAGTGATCATTTTAAAAAATTCTGTGTTATATTTTGAAGAATTATTACATTTTTCATATGACGACGGCTGTCTATGGTGTCGATTAAAATAGAAATATTAAATTTGGAAAAACAAAACATTTAAAACTATCCTAACTCCATAAATGCATTTTAATTCATACAATTTTTTGGATACTGCGGATAAATGCTTTGATTAACACTTTAAGTAATTTCTCAGATTTATTCCCTGCCCCAACACTTGCTATTTCCCTTTTACTTAATTTTTAAAACCGAAGTTATTGTAAACATTTTGTTGAATTATAATATCATTTTAACTTTTATTTACATTGTTTAGTGCTTGTAAAACAAATTTTTAATTCAATTAAGAAAAACGTTTAAAAATATGTTCATATGAGTAATCAATTACATTTTGACTGTGACAGATTATTGGGAGGTGCTACAGCCCTCTGGAATCCATCGCGAAGTTACGGTAGATGTCAAGGAACGATGGAAGCCGTAAACTCTAGACTCCGTAGGCTATGGTATTCGATGTTGGAATGTCACTTTTACCAAAGATTTTCATAAAAGTCAGTTATGAAGCATGATGCACACCACCGTCGGAAGATGTTTAAAGAACGAGATTATTATTATTAAATAAATAGAATTTAGAATACCCCCCTTTAATGCAATACGACAAATAATCCTCCTCAGGCCATGAACGATGCGCGTTTATACAATTGTATGTAATAATTATAATAGAAAGAGATTTAAATAGTTTACCTGTTAGGGTTCTAAAGTCTAACAGTTACCTCGGTCTGCTTACTGGTTCCCTCGGGAAGATGGCATGCCGCGGAATGTGCTCCCTCCTTCTCCAGGAATATGCCAAGGACATCTTCTCTTCGACTCTCACTATCGGAATGCAACTTTTCTTAGCTTGCATATATTATTTTAGATAGGGACCGGAAAATATAAGTTTAGCACAATCAGCTGTTTAACATCGGTGTGCTGAAGAGTGCCGGTCTCCCGTGGCGACCATTGGAACTATTTATTATTTTTCAAATACGGAGATCGAGGTTTTGCGAAAATATAAAAACATATTACAAGCATTTGGATCAAGCTTAGCCATATCTACCTTACGTTTGTGTTTAGAGTTTGCCTTCCATCTTTCCGTCTTTCATGGATTCCCACTTTGGCCTTCATGCCAAATCATACGTAGAGCTACATACTATTACACTCGGCAGGATGTGATGAGAAGGAAAAAGAAGATTGCTGACAAGAAGTACATCCTTCTCAATGGTTCGACTGTACATCCTTCCCAATGGTTCGACTGTACATCCTTCTCAATGGTTCGACTGTACATCCTTCTCAATGGTTCGAGTGTACATCCTTCCCAATGGTTCGACTGTACATCCTTCTCAATGGTTCGACTGTACGTCCTTCTCAATGGTTCGACTGTACATCCTTCCCAATGGTTCGACTGTACATCCTTGTCAATAGTTCGACTGTCCCCCTCAGTGGTTCTACTGTACACCCTTCTCAATGGTTCGACTGTACATCCTTCTCAACGGTTCGACTGTACATCCTGGTCAATAGTTCGACTGTCCCCCTCAGTGGTTCTACTGTACACCCTTCTCAATGGTTCGACTGTACATCCTTCTCAATGGTTCGACTGTACATCCTTCTCAATGGTTCGACTGTACATCCTTCTCAACGGTTCGACTGTACATCCTTCTCAATGGTTCGACTGTACATCCTTCTCAATGGTTCGACTGTACATCCTTCTCAATGGTTCGACTGTACATCCTTGTCAATAGTTCGACTGTCCCCCTCAGTGGTTCTACTGTACACCCTTCTCAATGGTTCGACTGTACATCCTTCTCAATGGTTCGACTGTACATCCTTCTCAACGGTTCGACTGTACATCCTTGTCAATAGTTCGACTGTCCCCCTCAGTGGTTCTACTGTACACCCTTCTCATTGGTTCGACTGTACATCCTTCTCAATGGTTCGACTGTACATCCTTCTCAATGGTTCGACTGTACATCTTTCTCAATGGTTCGACTGTACATCCTTATCAATGGTTCGACTGTACATCCTTGTCAATGGTTCGACTGTCCCCCTCAATGGTTCTACTGTACACCCTTCTCAATGGTTCGACTGTAAACTCTTCTCAATGGTTCGACTGTACATCCTTCTCATCCTTCTCAATGATTCGACTGTACATTCTTCTCAATGGTTCGACTGTACATCCTTCTCAATGGTTCGACTGTACATCCTTCTCAATGGTTCGACTGTACACCCTTCTCATTGGTTCAACTGTACATTCTTGTCAAAGAACACACAGATAGACCTTTTATGGGGCATCTCCAATCTAGTATATGAAACCGCTACCCCCTCTGAGTCCATCAACCTCATGACTTCCGCTCTAGTGACTAGTGTCGGGCCCTAGCCAGGGGGCGGGGGTAGGCTTAGTGTCACAACCCGTGGTACCAATATGGAAGTCTTCTGAACATTGGAACTTTCCGAATAGCCAGGTTTCTATATCTTAACACCCCGTCTGATTAAATTCTATCCAGGTATTGCAATTAGAGCTTTATCCTCTCTTGGTTGGCATTTCATAAGAGCCAGATCCACAAACTTGGGACTTCTCCTAAGTGGACATAAACCCAACCTATTAGTCCAATTGCTCTGAATCATTTCGATTCTCAACCTACTTAACACAAAAAGTATTGAATGGCACATACTATCTAGAACATCCACTACCACCACGACACCTTCCTCTGCTCGTGAGACCATAGCCGTATTGATACCAGTATGGTCGAGACCCCTAGCATACGTCGAACCTATAAGGATTTGACTGGTTACCGGCCCGTAGGCTGCTCCACATGGACCTCCTGCGCTCTTGGCTCCCCTTCATGTGACACGGGCCTGACAGCTAAAACGTTCTCATAGTAAATAGATCCAATTTATATTTATTTAGACATATATTTTCTCTCTTAAATTTTTTTTTTTAATTGTTGCCGGTTTTATCTTAAATATTAAACTAATATGTAAAGCCTGAAATCAGTTGCTAATTTGAAGAGATACTGCGCTCGCGCGCGCTCCCGTGTGTGTGTGTAAACAGACATACGCATATGTACACAAACACACATACACAGAGACATTTGTAGCTTTGTTCACATCAAGGCATCGGCATGTTGCGAAATATCTAATTATCACTGCAAGTAAGTCGTCTATCGGCAAGTCCGGTTCACATGGAAGCCTTGACTGCACAGCAATCTCGCCTAATACGTATTCTGGTCACAAGTGTTAAACTGTTCACCGCAAGTAATTGACCCTGTTGTAGAAGACGTGACAAATTTACTTGCCGCAGGCATGCCGTGACGGAGTCACTTCTCCAAACATATGCTGTAACAATGTGTGATGACAGACTGGAGCATTTGTGAGATTAAAAATACTTACTTAGAGCTATTTATACTTATTTTAAATCTACTTAAGCCGTTAGCGGTTAGCTACATGCAACTCGAACCAAAATGTATAGAATTCTAATACAATTAGAAGAGACAAATACATTAATCTCACTGTGTTTATACCTTTTTTGAAGATGCTAACGAAATTGTTGAAACCGAATGGTTTAAACACTGATAAATATGTAAATAGTTTGTAGTATTCATCCATGTCTTCAGAATAAACAATCGGATATTTTTGTTTATTTTGTTTTATGATTTTTTGCTTTCTCTGGAAATTTATGTATTTTTTGTATTCCCGTTGAGTACTCTTAATATTGTCCTACAGTTTGCAATATTGTTATTTTTAAAGTTTGATACTGCAGGTAATACGTAAATTAATGGTTGCGTTTCTATATTTTTTATTGTGCAGATAATTTTTTATTGTGCAATTAATTAGTTTCTTTCCCTTCAATTTTGTACGACTTTAAAGTCATTTTATTATTACTACATAAAGCAACTTACTATAGATATCACTCAGATCAAAGCGTCGAATTTGATTGTGTGATTGACATAGACTTGAAAGCTGTCACAGTACAACTGCCTAAAATCGATATAAGGCTTCCACAAAAATGTTTACCCATAATTTAAATATAGTGTTTTAGAAATTTAGTATACAATGATAAAAACCTAATCCCACTTACAGGTAAAGATCAGCAAATTTCAACAGTTTGTAATCACAAAATTTTGTATTTGTCTGTCTGATGAAAGTGGTTAACTAGGTATCGAATTTTCTCCTGATTTTTAGTAAACGACTCTTGATAAATTACCCGTTCTAATGTATAATAAACTATATTGTGAGTAAACAAATATTCTTTGAGCTTAGCTTGTGAGGTTATGTTAAAAATAAATAAAAACATACACAAAACTCACAAATTATTCATTTATTTACTCATACGCGTTTCAATGACCAAGTCATCATCATCAGTGAGTGTTACTACTACAAACTTGAGTTGTAAGTTAGAGTTTGTAGTAGTAACACTCACTGATGATGATGACTTGGTCATTGAAACGCGTATGAGTAAATTGAATAATTTGTGAGTTTTGTGTATGTTTTTATTTATATTGTGAGTGTAAACACAAGTATTTCCATCTTGTTAATTGCGTAATTTTGTGTAACGCTATGAGTTCTTTTTTGGAAACTTACTTTTGCCACCTCTTTTCTTCCTTGCTCTTTGTCCGAGTTCGTTAACTATTTTATATTTCTATCGTCTACAATTATAATACCTTATCATTATTGTGTGCTTTTGTCCCATAGGACTTCCCTCTGGGGTTAAATTGGCTTTTATGTATGCTAGCAGCAATTGTTCTGCACTTATATTTCTACTGCTCTTTGTGTAGAACATATCAGACGTGTGTGTGTGTCGTGCATGTTGTGTAAGCTGGGGAACTCAGTGTGCCTTAAATGATTCTCCAGTAATAAACACGGCAGGGACTGTGAAGTGGCAGCGGAGAAGCAGAATTGGCGAAGTCAGTACGTTAAGGCGGAACCTAAGAATCTGTGATAAATGATCCAGGCGAGGAATATGCAAGTACAGTGAAGCATAAATAAAGGCGAAATGACAGCACAATAATGGATAAATACTTGTTCACATTATACAAACCTCACTATACTGGTTTCCTTATCAAACGCGCGTCACATTCAACTTTGCCTAATCTACACCTGTCCCCAGGCTTTATTTTATTGGTATTGCTTTATGGTTTTGAAAAAAAAATGAAATGCGTTTGTGGTTTCCCATAAAGTAAATTCCTATAAAATATTTACTTTATATAAATCAATGCAGGAGAAATAGTATTACCGTTTGTGTGGAAGTTGTTCAAGGAGCTCGATACTCCTGAGTGTTATATCTGGAAGAGCGATTCATTCTGGGACGTGGGGCCAGTAGTATGCGCCGATACGGGCGTCCTGCTGCTCCCGCGTCACGCGTCAGCGCCCGCTCCAGTATGCTCTTAGAAAACACAAAATTGACGTCACTTGTCATGTGCGTACAGTACATTGCAGTGGGGTGAACGAACTGTTTGTCCTGGATACACGCCGCTTGAGGATACAGCGAATTGGAACAAGGACGTCGGCTTTGTTGCGTCATCGTGCCGAAGCCGACGCCAGCTGATCACTGTGAGATAGCCCTCTCTGATTGTAGCTAGATGGCACAAAGGGGAGGATCGCATGACTTATACACCTTAGTGCCTGGTTTCTCCAACAAAACGCTTCTGAAATTATTCGTTTTAATATTTGCTCAAAATTCTCATAAAAGTACATTCAGTATTTTTCTTGTATAATGCAATTAGAATCGTTAAATGAAACATATTGAATATTTTTCTAAACTGTATAGTTTGGGATTATAAAATCGTCATGCACTTACCCACAGTAAGTGCCTTGAGGCTTAAAACGTAGTACAATTATATCGTCAAAAAAATGTGAAACCACTTTAAACAGTGTACACTAACCTAATAATTTAAAGTTAAAATGCTTTAGGTTTAACTTAACAAAATTACATCACACTTTTGAGTTCCATAGTGCGACAGTTAATAGTTTTGGAATACAGGTACAAAATATAATTTTTTTACTGGAAGACTCTTTTGAATGCTCTGATGAAGAAAGGGGTGCGGTAAATTATGTAAAAACAAAGTATAACCCCCATGATAATATCCTGCAGCTTGAAGATGGTGAGCGCACGAGTGCATTGTCGAAACTTGGTCACAAATTTAGTGTCAGTGTATGTACTCTTTAAACCATTGTTGTGGAGAGATGGACTACACAAGTAGGATGTTTTCTTACCTAGTGCCAGCAGAAAAAGAGCGTACAATAATTTACAGTGTCGTATTCTGAGTGTGACCTAATCGGGAACGCAAAATGTGACTAGCCGCTACAAAACCATAGCATGCCAGAATATACTCTTACTCAGGCATAGTTGAAGATGCATGTGGATCTGGAGATAGTAATGGTCCGGGACTAATGGTTACAACTGCATCGTTCCTTCACGCACCACTGTGGATGGTGTTTGATCATATCATCAGTTCTCATCTTTTGTTTCCCAGTTTGTCATCACCATTTGGATGATAGTCCGCGTATGAATGATAGGGTTTCACAAAGTGGGATCTTTTATGGGAATATAAACTTTAGCGAGTTTGTCACCGATATCGATGCCATCATATTAACAGTGACCGTGGACTCATTATAGACGAATCTTTCTGGTCAATAGTTGGGTTCTTCTTTGCATTTAATCCAGCAGGGCTGAGGTTGAGTCAGAAAGCAAGACCCCCCCCCTTCTTTGTATCGATGTAAGTTAAGAGCCTTTAAAAGACGTGACACATGCCATTTCACCATCGAAATTATTTCTGCGTAAATCAGCTGGGAACGATACTTCTATGAATGTTGTATAGAATCCAGCTCCGTTGGACTCTCCCATGGCGGATCCGTCTGCCTAAACGTGAATCCATCAGCGGTAGGATATTTACTAACCAGCATTTTCAGTGCAGATGATTTCAAGAGACTCTGCGGTACATCTGCTATTCGTTTTGTGATGCCAAGTTATTCTAAGTTCACAGAAGTATTAGGCTACTCCCGTGGTATTTGAAGGCGACAGAAGGCAAGCTGCTGCCTCTGATTCATTTTGTAAATTGCAGAATATATGAAACCCTGAAATCGAAAAATAAAACCTCATTTTAGATTACAAGCTTTATTTTACATAAGTCGAAGCATCCATTCTTCACTATATCCTGCAGACAGAGCTGTAAGCTTCAGGACACGGGAGGCTGAGCTCATGTCAGATATAGTACGTATAGGGGGGGACCATGAATCTTCTGTGGGGAACGTGTACAGGTTTGCGTCATTTTACCCATAGAGATGTGACTATCTACCACCCTCGGAACGTGTCTCTAAAGAGAAGGGCAATTGGCTACAGAGCCTCTAATGATGGAACTGATTAAGGCTTTCAATTCAATTTAAAAACACTACTTCGCTTATGTTTCAAGAATGTACATAAATAGCTCTGAAAAACAATTATATAAAACCAATACTTTGAAATTCATTATAAAATGTTGACTAATTCACGCAAGGGGAGAGTTATAAAATGTTGACTAATTTGCCAAAGGGGAGAGTTATAAAATGTTGACTAATTTGCCAAAGGGAGAGTTATAAACTTTTGAATAATTTACCTAAGGGGAGAGTTATAAAATTTTGACTAATTTACCTAAGGGGAGAGTTATAAAATGTTGACTAATTTACTTAAGGGGAGAGTTATAAACTTTTGACTAATTTGCCAAAGGAGAGAGTTATAAAATGTTGACTAATTTGCCAAAGGAGAGAGTTATCAAATGTTGACTAATCTGAGAAAGCAGGGAGTTTATTATAAAAGGTTGATTAATTCGCCAATGGGAGAGTTATTATTAAAGGCTGACTGATTAGCTAAAGGGGGGAACTCTAAAATGTTGACTAATAATGCAGAGAGTTATATTATGATACCTAAATTTCTAAAGTAGTGAGTTTATTATATACTGTTGACTAATTTTCCGAAAGGGGGAGTTATTAAAAATTTTAATAGTTTGCTAAAGGGGAGTGTGATAAAAAAAAGGTAACTAATTTGCTCAGTTCATAACTAGTTCATTATAAAATGTTGACTAATTTCCCGAAGGAGGGAGTTATTATGAAAGCTTGATTAATTTGCTAAGGGGGAGTGATAATATGGTAATTAAATTGCTAAAGGTGAAGTTATAAAAAGTTGTTTAATTTGACAAGGGGAAGTTATTATTAAAGGTACACTGATTTTAAAGTTGAGAGTGATAAAATGTTACCTAAATTGCTAAAGGGGAGAGTTTATTATCAGATATTGTCTAATTTGCCTAAATGGGGAATTATTATAAAAGCTTGGTTAATTTGCCAAAGGGGAGAGTTATTATAAATGGTTAATTAAATAGCTAAAGAGGAGAGTGATAAAATGTTACCAAAATTAATAAAGCAGAGAGTTTATTATCAATTTTTGACTAATTTCCCAAATGAGATGGTGATAAAATGTTAACTAAATGGCTAAATAGGAGAGTTTATTATAAAATGCTGACTAATTTGCCAAATAGAGGAATTACTACTAGATGTTTAGACATCTATTTCTGTCGTCCAGTTTTAATTTAGCTTTAGAAAGTATATATAATGAAAAAAGAAAGGCTAATTCGTAGACGCTTAAAAAAATAGGGCTTTATAAAATATCCCGATATAAGGGATGTATGTGTATTATTATAAAAATGTACTGGTGAAAGAAATATATATATAGAATATACTGTATTTATTATTTATTCTATTGATCTTTCATATCAGCAAGTTTACGATTCAAACTAGATTTGTACATTGTAGTAATCTTAGTTGTAACTTTTTATTTTAGTATCTTTAAATTGTAACTGATTTTATTTACAATTTCATACAGGGATAATATTTTAAGAAACAATTATTGGTGAACTATAAAATAAACACTCACAATAAACGACTTTTTTTTAACGTTTAAAGCATAAAGATATGAGTTTTTTACACTTAAGTTTTATTCTCTAAAAATGACAACTTTGTTGTTGAAACTCGTATGACAATTAAATTAATATATTGTTGGTATTTTTCTTCTACTACATTGGGTTTATTTGACTTATCTTGACTCATGCAACATATCTATATAACTTACTTACTGCCTTACAAAATAGGCATATAATTAGTAGCTTCTTGTTAATGTTAAACATATAAGCGCCTGATAACCACTGAAACGTGATGTAACCACTAATTTCCTGTTCACTCGGTAAATTGCTTTTACGCTTAAGCCTGTATAAGGAGATGCAGACTCCAGCCTCCAGCTGGAATTTGGATCTCGCGCGTTTCGGTTTTCTAATCATATTACGTAAAGCATAATGCGTGTGTTACAGGAAACGGTGGTGTCTCGCCTCGGGCTGTCCCGATCACATAACTTACCACCGCACTTTGAAAACGCCACGTGACCTCGACCAGGTGTTGCATTCAGAACTATTGTTTACACAGATTAGCCTATTAACAGTGATCCAGCTTCATGAGTATCTATGTGCTAACAGTATCTGTGACGGAATTTGTACTTTATATGAAAGCTATACGAAATGTATCTGCCTAAAAGAGGGGATTTTGGCTGAGCGTGGGTTTAAAATCTTTACATTCTTGAATTCGCTTTGCAAAACGTGGAAAATAGTACAAAAAAGATAGCGAAGCTACTGAATGTATTGTTTGGTTGCGCAGGGCCTAGTAAGGATAATAGCAACCAAGAGGTGCAGCAATAGTGGCACATAACCGGATGCAGGGAGTGATACAGTATGACCCACTCATTCCAAACGCACAGCAACCAAACATATGCCGCTAGTGCCATATGTAAAGTTTCAGATAAAGTAGGTGGAGGAGTTACCATTATTGCTGGGGATCACTCCTTAACTGAAGCAGGAAAATGAGTGTGATACTAACCACACTAGACCACGGCTCAGCTATCAAGGAATACAGTGACTAATCACACTGTAGCACGGCCCACTACCAAGCAATATAGCCACTAGTTTCACCTTCAACTGAAATGGGAAAATGAGTGGGGCACTAATCACACTGGAGCACTGCTCAGCTATTAAGCAATATAGCCACTAGTGTTACTTTCTACTGAAGCGGAAAAAAGAGTGTGACACTAACCATACTTGAGCACTTTTCAGCTATTAAGCATATAGCCACTTGTATCACTTTCAACTGAAGAGGATAAATGAGTTGACACTAACTATACTGTAGCACTGCTTAGCTATAAAGCAATATATACATTATTGCCACCTTCAGCTGCAGTGGGAAAATGAGTGTGACACTAACCACATTGGAGCACAGCCCAGCTACAAAGCAATACAGCCACTAGTATCACCTTCAACTAAAGAGGTAAAATGAGTGTGACACTAACAACACCGTAGCACGACTCAGCTAACCTAACCTAACCAAGCAATATAGTCACTAGTGTCACCTTCAACTAAAGAAGGAAAATAAGTGAGACACCAACCACACTTGAGCACGTCTCTGCAATCAAGCAACAAGTCATCTTCAACTGAAGCGGGAAATGAGTGTGATACTAACCACACTAGAGCACGGCTTAGCTATTATATCCACTAGTGTCACCTCTAACTGATGCTGAAAATGAACTGTAGTAACATCTTCCCTTTGTGTATTAGGTAGGAGACTTTTGCTTATCGTCTACATCCTGATTTCATAATCTATTCTGTTTGAATATAAGGGTGCAATGTTATTTATTTTTTAAGGCGTCTTTTGCTTAATTTTCTTTTGAGTTGAGGTGCTGGTGATATCCAATTTGTGGCATTATGTGCATTACTAATATATCGTGCCTATCATCTCCTCTATAATGTATTTTACTGGTAATGAGAGACACTATGAAATTATTGATATAGCAAAATTCAATTCACTTGTACACAAATGTCTTACCTTTCCACAGAGAACATAGCTAATTCTATTCATGCTGCTTTCACACGGTTCACAATGATCCATGCAAACAAAACAGTTAAGACTAAAGTGAAAATCACCCGTCAATCATTTCCAGTCATGCCTGTCGAAATGGGTCTAACTGTGAATGGGTGCTTACAAACAGTGGCATCATTGTTGAACGTGTCCTAGACGAGTGTTGGCGTCTAAGTGATTAGCATCGAACAAGCTCCCAACCCGGTCGGATACAGAGGATGACATCGCTGGGAAACGCAGCACGGTATTCACCTTATTTAGTATATTTGTGACGAATTTTGAAGGTTCATTTAAAACTATATGTTAGTTTTATTTGTCAGCCAGTAATGTATACAATTTGAAGCATCTAATATCACTGAAAACGTTATGACCCTTAAGTTTCAACAAAGATACTAAACATTGAGCTTGATAAAGGAAGTCCCAGAAAGTAGTCTAATAACAGTGATGCACTGAATTAAGTCTCTTTATAACTATAAATTTCTTATACACATTCGCTATATGACCTTAAACGCTGGGTAACAGAATCAGAGCACAGATGTCCTATTTACCCCTGATTAGTACGCTTGCAACGTATGCAATATTTTAATGCATTGCATCTTCAAACCACACAAATGAATAACCCATAAAAGTCTTTAAACAAATACAAGACAAGAAACTCTGCATTTGTAGTTTGAAACTGCGACCTATCAACAGGGTTTTGGTATTTCTACAGCACACAAATAAAATACATCACATTTGTATCAAAGCAGGAAACTTGATGCGTATAATTTTAGACTAAAAACTGAAATAATCTATATTTAAAATCTTTTGTTGCTAATTTCTACTACATTGATCCTATTAAATTTTATTTTTGGAAACGATAAAATGTTTGACTACTTACGAGATAATAAGAGTTTGGTAGATTTTAATATAATTTTTTTAATAATTTTTGAAATTTTTTAAAAACAAAAATCGCGAAAAACATTTACTATTCTATAAGAAAATAAATATTAACCCTAATTTTTCAGAAATGTTACCTTTTCCTTAGGAGAAGCATTGCGAAATAATTTGTTATTTATATACTATGTTGTTGCTATTGTTTAGTTAAATATGCTAAGTATATCTTATTTTTGTCTCTTCTGCTTTCAAGTTACTGAATGCTGCATGGTTAGTTCACATTTAGTTCTGTATTACAATTGTGCTCATGGGTTTTCTGTACTGCTTTTTCGCGAATATTCTGATTTTGGATTATTGTGGTTATCTAGAAAAACCAAATTCGAAGATGTTTAAGTTAGAATTTTTCAAGGAAAACGTAACAAGCGATTAAACAACTATGGTTTTAGTTATTTAAAATTTCAAATGATCAATAACACATTTATTTGCAATAATACGCACTGGAAATGATTAAAAATAGCACAAAATATAGCAACCCAGAGGAAGATACAAATAGACTGCACGGTAAAACTGAACTGTGAAGTATAAAGCACCAGAATTTAGGGTGACAAAATGGAAGACTTATACTGAAACTATGCTAAGTACATTTTAAGTGAAACTTAGTTTATTTTCGAAAGTGACGAGCTATTGATTTTGTTGCATGGCATTTAGAGACACCATTAATTTAAAGTTGGTGAGGCGAAGAGCCAGTTCTGGGGCGAGGACCACTCGCCGGAGGCGTCGATGCCAAGGCCGCAGAGTTGCGACCTGTTACTTGCAATCTGAACTCTTACGTCACCAATCACACACTGTTAAGGTTAAGCGAGGTTAACGCTGTGAAGTAATGCATTTATACTGTTTATTCTGCAGGTGACGCAATTTTATTTTGTGAGATCAATGCGTACTTATTTGCGCATTAGGACTTTATCAGGGGGCACGTAACGCTGTATATTTGTGGGTTTAAATAAGGGATTTTACTTTGTACGCGGAGGTGACGTTTCTTGTATCCCCTACCACTGAAGATTGCAAGGGTCTGGTTCTGATCCCTTGTAAAACTACAGCAGATTTCATTTATATAGAAAGAATATTGATCTACTTGACTGCAATGAGATCCCAATTCTCTGTGCATTTCATATGGGACTTGTATACTTTCCACGGAATGTTTGCATATTTTAGCCGTTCATATCAATACTTTGCAAAATCTTTCTTAGTGTGCGTCTATGTTATGAATTTGAGTGTACCCTGAAAATTTCAAGTTTTTATCTCTTATAGTTTCGACTCTACGTTGATTCTCAGTCAGTCACTAAGGAGAATGATTCATATATATATATATATATATATATATAGATTTTTTGGACTAGGAGACTGACAGACTTACCTTGGTAAGTCTTGAAATAGAAACACATAAAAGCACTTAAACTATGATATATTTCAACCACACAGTGGTCTTTGTCAATCGAAGAGAAAACACAAAAAGAAATATGAGAGAATGATGAAATAAATACAAGTTGTAATCACAGATTGTGTAGAGTAGAAATCAGATGTCACAGATGCACAGATTAAATATATATATATATATATATATATATATATATATATATATATATATATATATATATATTGTTTCCATGAGCATATGAGTGATTATAGTTTATATAAGTCTGTCAGGGGAAAAGAGATAAGGCTATTAGGGGAAAAAAAATGAATGGGTTTATCTGATGTTGAGGTTAGGGGATTCTCTGGATTTGGTATACCACTGGTATGATAGTTCCCACCTTCTCAGTTCTGAGGGATTGCAATCAGGGGGGAGTGATTTAATTATCTTTGTGGTATAGCAGTCATCAAAAGTTGTGATGTTGTGACTCGCAGCATGTTGAGCTGTTGGTCTATCCATATTCATAATTTTAACATCATGTCTGTGCCCATTCATTCTGATATTCAAAAAAAAAAAAAAAAAAAAAAAAAATATATATATATATATATATGTATGTATGTATGTGTGTGTGTGTATAATTGTGAGTGAGTGTGTGTGTGTGTGTGTGTGTATGTGTGTGTGTGTGTGTGTGTGTGTGTGTGTGTGTTCAACTGGGCTAAAGCATAATATATTTAAATTTAAACCTGATATTTTGCTTTTTGGTTCCTTCTGCCTTAATATAGTTATACTGTCCCTTTGGCCTAAAAATAAGTGATAGCATATGATTTCATAAAACAGCTGATATCATGCTATAGGTTTTGTAGTCGAACAGCTGTTTTAACTCATAGGTTATATTACTTTATTTATGTTAACTGAAATGATTTAATTAAAAGTAACTCAAATACAATTTTTCTTTGTTGGCCTAAGTAGGAATTGACTTTAAAATTTCTTTTGTTTATATGACGTTTTTTATTTAATAAATGAGCGATTAAAACTGAGAATCAAACATTATTTCATTTTGTGCAGCTTATATTCGAAGTGATCTGCATACATTTTAGCTAAGCTAGAGATGTCGATGCAAGTCAATACATAAAATGGATATTACCAAACTCAGAGCTTGAAAACCTTTTCTCCTAGAATATACTATACAAAAAATAAAATTGACAAGGAGACATAATCTACAGTAATGAACTGGGTATTTAAGCTGGTAAAATTAATAATACTTTTACTTTTTAATGAGTAATCAGGTGATTATAATGAAACAATAACTTGATTAGTGGATTTTCAAAGAGGAAGGGAGGTCAGGAAAACCAGTACTACTAAGTTTTTATTTCTCATAGCGCAATAAATCTGGTCTCAAAATGTGAATAGCAAAAATAGTTCATTCTTAATTATAAATTTATCGAACAAATTCCTGTTTTTGTGTTACTGAATTTTAAAAAGTTTGTATACAAGTACTGTTTTGTAAAAAGTTGCACTTTTACTTCTGTTATGAATAATCAGCTGATTATGAAACTTTAATCAGCTGATTATAATAAAACAATAACCTGATTAGTGCAATTTTAAGTGAGGAAGGAAGATGGGAAAAACCATTATTTCTATGTTTTAAATCGTCATAGCGTGATAAATTTTGGTGTCAAAATGCGTATAACAAAAATAGTCTATTCATATTATTTATAATTTTTTCATAATATTACCACTTTTCCAGTTAATGAATTTTGAAAGTTTGTATACTTGCTACTATGAAATCAAAAGTTTGTTTTTGTAAAACTTTTTTAAACAAAGATTTTTGATAGAACGACATTTGTGCAAATGTGTCTGACAACTTTAGTCAATTACAATAAATAGCTGTTTTTGTAAAAATCACAGACAGACATACGTAAAGCTATGTCACATTAAACTACGTAATTTTCAAGGGAATTGTTTTGCTTATTTTCAACCGAGAATTCATCTGGTGATGTTTGTTCGATTAATTCATGGGCAACCTGCATAGTTAGAAACAATTATTTTAAATTGTTTATGTAATTATTTAGCTTGGAATAATCGTTTATTCTTCTTAAAATAATTGATTCTTTATAAAAATAATATTTCACCCACTATTTTACCGTCCTAGTGCAATGAACAATAGTTCTATAAATTATATCAAATTTGTAAAAATTTGATTCTGTACGAATACCATAGTTACAAGTTGGATTCTAAATAAAATAACTATTCTGTGTAAATCGTAATATAAGATGTTTAGTTAGTTACCATATTGGCTCCGAGATGGCAGCATGTTGCGTAGAAGCTCCTACAACAGTGGTTACGGAAGTGCTATGTTCCGGATATAAATATTATTTTTAACAAAACGTTTCTACGAGTTATTAAAGCATTGTTGTTGTTTGGACATTCCCACGGACGACTGGCTTTCAGTTCCTCACCACGCAACAAATTTCATAGGCTAAAGCTCCCATGTTACGTTTACAGATTGCGTTTTCAGACAACTATAATAGGTTTTTGTCTGAAATATACTCATGTTTACGCCTGAGTTTGTTAAATTTATTTAGCACCCTTAAAGCTTCATAGTAGTCATGATTAGTACGCCGGTGTTATATCGCGTATGTGAACCCGCTGTACAGTTTCGTGTCCAAATTGCCCCAAAGCGCCGTGTACTTTCCACCCTATGACCGGAGGCGAGAGAAGTACACGCCGCTAACATAAATCCAAAAGTATCACCAACAAATAATATTCTCATTAAAGAACAACATACCCATGTATCTAATATTACCATAAGATATTCTATTGTTAAACAACCCCTTACATAGACCCGTCTTCATTTTGTTTTGTCCGTTGATTAGTTATTATTTTTCTAAGGGAGAGTTGTATTGTCATCTTTCATGCTTCTTTATTATTCCAGTGCAGTTTTTAAGAGGATTTTCTGAGAATTTTCTAAATTAGCTAGCTTTCATTTATGAGCACCTACATGCTTTCCTCTACAATTTCTTAATGTCCCAGTTTTATTTTTGCTGAAAAGCTGATCACATAATCTCGCCTGGAGAAAAATTAACTTTTCTGTAAATTTGACATTCGATCAATATGAAAATGTAACTCATGTGAATACGTTTCGCACACAAGAAATTATCTTAACACCGAAGACAGTTTACTTGCTATACATCCAGAATCTTTCTTACAGCTTTATTTGAGACCGGTAGCGTCATATGATGATGATTGTTGGTAGCTTTAATATACTACTGACAGTTGATAGCTGATTATGGCACTGACTGCTGGTAGCTGAATATGGCACTAACTGCTGGTAGCTGAATATGGCACTGATTGCTGGTAGCTGAATATGGCACTGATTGCTGGTAGCTAAATATGGCACTGATTGCTGGTAGCTGAATATGGCACTGATTGCTGGTAGATGAATATGCTACTGTCTGTTGATAGCGGAACATGGTACTGACTGCTGATAATGGAATATGCTACTGACAGCTGATAGCTGAATATGGCACTGACTACTGGTAGCTGAATATGGCACTGATTGCTGGTAGCTGAATATGCTACTGTCTGTTGATAGCGGAACATGGTACTGACTGCCGATAATGGAATATGCTACTGACAGCTGATAGCTGAATATGGCACTGACTACTGGTAGCTGAATATGGCACTGACTACTGGTAGCTGAATATGGCACTGATTGCTGGTAGCTGAATATGCTACTGTCTGTTGATAGCGGAACGTGGTACTGACTGCTGATAATGGAATATGCTACTGACAGCTGATAGCTGAATATGGCACTGACTACTGGTAGCTGAATATGGCACTGACTACTGGTAGCTGAATATGGCACTGATTGCTGGTAGCTGAATATACTACTGTCTGTTGATAGCAGAACATGGTACTGACTGCTGATAATGGAATATGCTACTGACAGCTGATAGCTGAATATGGCTCTGACTGCTGGTAGCTGAATATGTGGTAGCTTTAATATACTACTGACAGCTGATAGCTGAATATGGCACTGACTGCCGGTAGCTGAATATGGCACTAACTGCTAGTAGCTGAATATGTCACTGATTGCTGGTAGCTGAATATGGCACTGATTGCTGGTAGCTGAATATGGCACTGATTGCTGATAGCTGAATATGCTACTGTCTGTTGATAGCGGAACATGGTACTGACTGTTGATAATGGAATATGCTACTGACAGCTGACAGCTGAATATGGCACTGACTACTGGTAGCTGAATATGGCACTTATTGCTGGTAGCTGAATATGCTACTGTCTGTTGATAGCGGAACATGGTACTGACTGCTGATTGTGGAATATGCTACTGACAGCTGATAGCTGAATATGGCACTGACTGCTGGTAGCTGAATATGGCACTGACTGCTGGTAGCTGAATATGGCACTGATTGCTGGTAGCTGAATATGGCACTGATTGCTGGTAGCTGAATATGCTACTGTCTGTTGATAGCGGAACATGGTACTGACTGCTGATAGTGGAATATGCTACTGATAGCTGATAGAAGAACATGCTACTGGCTGATGATAGCTGAATATGCTACTGACTGCTGATAGCTGAATATGCTGCTGACAGCTGATAGCTGAATATGGCACTGACTGCTGGTAGCTGAATATGGCACTGATTGCTGATAGCTGAATATGCTACTGTCTGTTGATACCGGAACATGGTACTGACTGCTGGTAGCTGAATATGGCACTAACTGCTGGTAGCTGAATATGGCACTGATTGCTGGTAGCTGAATATGGCACTGATTGCTGGTAGATGAATATGCTACTGTCTGTTGATAGCGGAACATGGTACTGACTGCTGATAATGGAATATGCTACTGACAGCTGATAGCTGAATATGGCACTGACTACTGGTAGCTGAATATGGCACTGATTGCTGGTAGCTGAATATGCTACTGTCTGTTGATAGCGGAACATGGTACTGACTGCCGATAATGGAATATGCTACTGACAGCTGATAGCTGAATATGGCACTGACTACTGGTAGCTGAATATGGCACTGACCGCTGATAGCTGAATATGGCACTGACTACTGGTAGCTGAATATGGCACTGACTGCTGATAGCTGAATATGGCACTGACTGCTGATAGCTGAATATGGCACTGACTACTGGTAGCTGAATATGGCACTGATTGCTGGTAGCTGAATATGCTACTGTCTGTTGATAGCGGAACATGGTACTGACTGCTGATTGTGGAATATGCTACTGACAGCTGATATCTGAATATGGCACTGACTGCTAGTAGCTGAATATGGCACTGATTGCTGGTAGCTGAATATGTGGTAGCTTTAATATACTACTGACAGCTGATAGCTGAATATGGCACTGACTGCTGGTAGCTGAATATGGCACTAACTGCTTGTAGCTGAATATGGCACTGATTGCTGGAGCTGAATATGGCACTGATTGCTGGTAGCTGAATATGGCACTGATTGCTGATAGCTGAACATGCTACTATCTGTTGATAGCGGAACATGGTACTGACTGCTGATAATGGAATATGCTACTGACAGCTGATAGCTGAATATGGCACTGACTACTGGTAGCTGAATATGGCACTGATTGCTGGTAGCTGAATATGCTACTGTCTGTTGATAGCGGAACATGGTACTGACTGCTGATTGTGGAATATGCTACTGACAGCTGATAGCTGAATATGGCACTGACTGCTGGTAGCTGAATATGGCACTGACTGCTGGTAGCTGAATATGGCACTGATTGCTGGTAGCTGAATATGCTACTGTCTGTTGATAGCGGAACATGGTACTGACTGCTGATAGTGGAATATGCTACTGATAGCTCATAGAAGAATATGCTACTGGCTGATGATAGCTGAATATGCTACTGACTGCTGGTAGCTGAATATGATACTGACTGCTGATAGCTGAATATGCTACTGATAGGTGATAGGTGAATATGCTACTGACTGCTGATAGCTGAATATGCTACTGACTGCTGATAGCTGAATATGGCACTGACTGCTGGTAGCTGAATATGGCACTGACTGCTGGTAGCTGAATATGGCACTGATTGCTGGTAGCTGAATATGGCACTGATTGCTGGTAGCTGAATATACTACTGACTGCTGATAGCTGAATATGCTTCTGATAGCTGATAGCTGAATATGCTACTGATAGCTGATAGAAGAATATGCTACTGACTGCTGATAGCTGAATATGCTACTGATAGCTGATAGAAGAATATGCTACTGGCTGATGATAGCTGAATATGCTACTGACTGCTGGTAGCTGAATATGGTACTGACTGCTGATAGCTGAATATGCTACTGACTGCTGATAGCTGAATATGCTACTGACTGCTGATAGCTGAATATGCTACTGACTGCTGATAGCTGAATATTCTACTGACTGATCATGGCTGCATATGCTACTGATAGCTGATAGCTGAATATGCTACTGATAGCTTATAGCTGAATATGCTACTGACTGCTGATAGCTGAATATGCTACTGATAGCTGAAAGCGGAATAAGCTACTGACTGCTGATAAGTGAATATGCTACTGACTGCTGATAAAATTTGCTACTGTATGCTGATAGCAGAATATGTTCAATTATGCTGATAACTGAATATGCAACTGATTGCTGATCGCGGAATAGGATGCGGATTGTTCATTGTGATAATATGCTGCTAATGGACATTATTTAATATTAGTTTCTATATGTAATATTGGACTTGTAATTTACAAACAAAATTTTAAAGTTTTCATGTTTTCAATTTCCAACTTTAAGATCTTTATTGTTTTAAACATATACATACTGTTTATGTATGTTGTGTTCTACGTTTATGCTGTTTATTGTTTTTCGTTAATTAATTAGATAATTAAAAAAACTAAAATAACTCCTGAAAAGTTTTTAAATGTTAAAAAGACTACTTGAATATCTTGCAAATTGTAGGCTCTTGGAGGAAGTAAATATGTGTTACAGGTGATAAGATATAAATTGTACTTAATCTTTGTTGTTTCTTGCCTACACTGTTATAAATTCTACTGAAATGAAAATTAAATCCAGTGTAATCAGTTAAGACACAAGTTGTTTTCAGAATTCTTGATAATTCTCTCATAGCAAAAGATCAAACCTCATATCTGTTTGATATTTAGTTTAAAGAACGGGAAACTAGTTATGCATGCACAGTCTAATTTTGTCAAAATTTCTAGTCTATTCTTCGCTTAAAGATAAGATATCTAGAAGGAATAAGAAAATGTGAAAAATATTTGTATTTAGTAAATACCTTCTTCAGGGACTTCTGGTAAACTGAAATAACTTCATAGCAGGACTATACAAGCTACTCTGCTGTACTCTTCCAAACTTTCAAGCGGCTACTTGAGGATGGACCGTTCCTCAGTGTAATAAAGTTACTACATTTATACGCTTTTATTTTACTCCGTTACCGGTCACTGTTCCACGATTACTAATATGATGTTAAATTGCCTACACAGCGCCGTGTGTTGTCTGTTTGAGTCTGCAGTGTATGTATAATTTCGGTCATCATCATACAAATGTTTCTTACACATTGCTGATAGTGATAATATATAATTTAAATTACCTAAATATATAAATGAAATTTATTTATTTATATATATAAATCAAGCCCTACTTGTGACAACTATTATAAAAACCAACTTACTTTATATACAGCTTAGCTTTGTTGGAATATAAATAGAACAAACAAAATAAGCAAAGTGGTTTAAACATTTTGAAATATTGTTGAATTATGAAACCAATAATTAATAAAATTTTCTTTCACAAATACTGTTATATTTTCTAAGTTTCTTTATATTAATCAGGGTTACGAGACGCTTTACCCTTATTTAATTATAAATTAAAAATAAATATAAAACATCGGGACGTTGTATAACACTCGGTTTTGTATGTTGGTTTTAATTGCTTTGAATTATTTTATTAAATTTTGTTATGACAGTTGTAAAAAATTAACTAATTTAAGGAATATTACTTAATTTGAGCTTTTGTAAGCTAGGTTGGTAGATTAAGTTAACAAATACAAAATTTTACCTAAGCAGTTGTGCTGCTAAGTGGGAAGGTTGTCCACATTGATGCTGCTCTGTTGGTTTTAGCCCCGTAGACGGTATCTAACGGTCCGTTTCTTTCTTCCAATGTCTAAATAAAATTAGAGATAAATATTGAAATAAACAGAGTCTTTGTATGTTATCCCTCTGGGGATGGTTAGTTACTTGGTAACTGAAATGTACATAAGGGTAAAATAAAGAAAGGTTGTGGTTTAAGAGGTTTTTGTGTATTTAATAATAAACAAGTAATATAAACAACATTTTTTTAAAACCAATTCCTACCTAGGTAACAAATGTTATTTTAGTTACTTTTTTTTAAATAATTACAAATGATATAAATAAAGTAACATAACATATGCTTTAAAACAGTTGTTCTACCACAAAACCTATAACATAAAACCAACTGTTTTATGAAATCATATGTTATCACTTATTTCAAGTCGAAATGGAATGATGTAACTATAATGCATATCTTGCCTCTATTGTGAAAGGTTTTCCTCTCATATATACGAAAATTAGTTCATTAAATTTAATTAATTAATTAATATTTGAAAAACCCGCATTAACATCAAGTGTCATCCACTAAAAGTTTTAAAAAATGTTTTGAACTTGAGTGGATGAATAAAAAGTATTTTATTAACGATTGAAAAATAGAACAAGATGTATATAGGAGGAGTGTGAACCAATAGAAGAAATTGAAAAAACGGACGGACTTTTCTCATCACATTACCTTATTCAACAATTAATAATAATTTCACTGATCCTTACTACATACAAATTCATATAACTCTTAAACAGTTGGTACTATCTAGAACCCAGCTCGCTTTTTTAAAATCCCGTCTTCTCTATTTGCTCTGAAATTTCACAAACCGTACATTCACTAAACTGTAAAAACCTTAAGCTAAACTGTAAGTTAAGTTTAAGATCATCCATCACAACTTTGTTATTCCATTCTAGCTCTAAGTTTTATTACACATTTTTACACTATCTTATGCTCCACAAACACTTACTACATACATGCATTCATACACACAAAACTAAAAATGTCAAACAAAAAAGTGGGTGTCAGTCAGCCAGTCCAAAAGTTTATAATAAATGTAAACCCCCAGAATTTTTGTCTATAAATAATATCCTTATTACCGTCCCACCAAAAAAAAGGCCTCTCTTGCTGATGCCCTTCCTACATCCAGCCCCTACCAAAAGCCCTGTTCCCATGGTGACAGACGCTGCATAACCTCGAGGGCCACCAAACCCTCTCCTTCTCTGACTGACTGACTGAATTAGAAGCAAACTGTATGTTTGATATGAACATATTACCTGCTAGAGGGGGAAAATAGCAAGGTTAGTGAAGAAACCTAACTGTTGGAAACTTTTTAACATGATTATAAAGAAAAAATATACTACACATCACGTGGATCAAACAATTGAGATGAATGTATCGTTTAATCTCTCACTAACAAAACATCGTATTTACACGACATAATGACATTTCGAAAATGAAAATTTTGGTAAAATATAATACTTTAAAATTGTGTTTTAAAATTATTGTAATTAATTTAAATAATTTATTTTCCTGTTCTACAAATTACTGCGTTTCTTCTAAAATTTTGCGAACTTATAACTACATTTTATTTTCCATATCGAAATTTTTGACAAATTTCTCTGCATTTAAATTTTAAATAAAACGCTTCCAGAAAATAATTCAAGTATATCTTTCACTTAAATTTAAAAAAATAGGTTTTTTAATAAACAATACGTATTTATCACAAAAACTATTTTTTTTAAATCCTTAAGTACATTTCGATTGCAAATCAATCATCTTCAGAAAAAAATTATTACAAGAATAACTACACAAGAATAGTTATTCTTGCAATAATTTCCTCTGAAGACGATTGCTTTGCAATCGAGATGTACTTAAGGATTTAATAATAGGTTTGTATGGTAAAGAGGTTTTATTTTTATTTAAAATAAATAATTACACCACAGTTACTCCAAGTTGTATGTTTTACTTAGTAAAAATAGATAATATATGGTCGTGTAAATAAGGTCTGGCTAAGGAATAGTCGTGGGTTTCCTAATAAAACAATATTCAATGTATGGGTTACTAAATAAAGATTTCTACTAATACCTTAATCCCACAGCTGTCACTAAGCCGCCATCAATCTCAGCGGGCTTATTCCTTGCGCAAATATAAAACAATGGCATCCCAGATGTAGGTTATCAAAAGCAACACATCTATGAGTCAGGTAAGACTAGGGATTCAGTTAATTTTAACATGAAAAGTGAATGTGTTATAAACACTTTGCCAAATAATGTTTATTAATCTCAACACTATATTTTTAAATTATCGATGATTTTAAAAAGATTACGATAAAGTAATTTGGATATTTTTCTGGATTACGTTTTTGCCTCATGCTCTGATACTTTTAGTCTTTGTTATAAATTGCCCATTGTTTTTTTTTTATTTAAAATGTCATATAGACATGATTGTTTATTGCTGTATGTCTTCTCTTCAATGTTCGGTATTCATTACAATGCTTTTAATAACGTTTTGGTTTCTTGTTTCTTTGTTGTTACATAAGATATTTTCATTTTTGCACACTATTAAGTTGATTGTATTATACGTTCACCCATTGGAATGTTATAGTGACCCATAATAGCATAGGTGGTAACATTTTTTTATGTTACCGTTCTAGAGATTCTGAGTTCAGTCATTAGAACGTGGAAGTGACCCACTCCAACCCACGTAACTGTATTATTCTACGTTACTATGGTAGACATTGCGGGTTCACCCATTATAAGGTGGTAGTGACCCTAATACCCTAGCTAGTAACGTTTTTTCTTATGTTACTGTTGTAGAGATTCTGAGTTAAGTCATTAGAACGTGTAAGTGACCCACATCAACCCACCTAACTATATTATTCTACGTTACTATTGTAGACATTGCGGGTTCACCCATTATAAGGTGGTAGTGACCCTAATACCCTAGCTGGTAACGTTTTTTTTCTTATGTTACTGTTGTAGAGATTCTGAGTTCAGTCATTAGAACGTGGAAGTGACCCACATCAACCCACCTAACTATATTATTCTACGTTACTATTGTAGACATTGTGGGTTCACCCATTATAAGGGGGTAGTGACCCTAATACCCTAGCTGGTAACGTTTTTTTCTTATGTTACTGTTGTAGAGATTCTGAGTTCAGTCATTAGAACTCTGAAGTGACCCACTCCAACCCACCTAACTGTATTATTCTACGTTACTATTGTAGACATTGCGGGTTCACCCATTATAAGGTGGTAGTGACACTAATACCCTAGGTAGTAACGTTTTTTTTCTTATGTTACTGTTGTAGAGATTCTGAGTTCAGTCATTAGAACGTGGAAGTGACCCACATCAACCCACCTAACTATATTATTCTACGTTACTATTGTAGACATTGCGGGTTCACCCATTATAAGGTGGTAGTGACCCTAATACCCTAGCTGGTAACGTTTTTTCTTATGTTACTGTTGTAGAGATTCTGAGTTAAGTCATTAGAACGTGTAAGTGACCCACATCAACCCACCTAACTATATTATTCTACGTTACTATTGTAGACATTGCGGGTTCACCCATTATAAGGTGGTAGTGACCCTAATACCCTAGCTGGTAACGTTTTTTTTCTTATGTTACTGTTGTAGAGATTCTGAGTTCAGTCATTAGAACGTGGAAGTGACCCACTCCAACCCACCTAACTGTATTATTCTACGTTCCTATTGTAGACATTACGGGTTCACCCATTATAAGGTGGTAGTGACCCTAATACCCTAGCTGGTAACGTTTTTTCTTATGTTACTGTTGTAGAAATTCTGAGTTAAGTCATTAGAACGTGTAAGTGACCCACATCAACCCACCTAACTATATTATTCTACGTTACTATTGTATACATTGCGGGTTCACCCATTATAAGGTGGTAGTGACCCTAATACCCTAGCTGGTAACGTTTTTATTCTTATGTTACTGTTGTAGAGATTCTGAGTTCAGTCATTAGAACGTGGAAGTGACCCACATCAACCCACCTAACTATATTATTCTACGTTACTATTGTAGACATTGCGGGTTCACCCATTATAAGGTGGTAGTGACCCTAATACCCTAGCTGGTAACGTTTTTTTCTTATGTTACTGTTGTAGAGATTCTGAGTTCAGTCATTAGAACGTGGAAGTGACCCACTCCAACCCACCTAACTGTATTATTCTACGTTACTATTGTAGACATTGTGGGTTCACCCATTATAAGGTGGTAGTGACCCTAATACCCTAGCTGGTAACGTTTTTTTCTTATGTTACTGTTGTAGAGATTCTGAGTTCAGTCATTAGAACGTGGAAGTGACCCACTCCAACCCACGTAACTGTATTATTCTACGTTACTATGGTAGACATTTCGGATTCACCCATTATAAGGTGGTAGTGACCCTAATACCCTAGCTAGTAACGTTTTTTTCTTATATTACTGTTGTAGAGATTCTGAGTTCAGTCATTAGAACTCTGAAGTGACCCACTCCAACCCACCTAACTGTATTATTCTACGTTACTATGGTAGACATTGCGGGTTCACCCATTATAAGGTGGTAGTGACCCTAATACCCTAGCTAGTAACGTTTTTTCTTATGTTACTGTTGTAGAGATTCTAAGTTAAGTCATTAGAACGTGTAAGTGACCCACATCAACCCACCTAACTATATTATTCTACGTTACTATTGTAGACATTGCGGGTTCACCCATTTTAAGGTGGTAGTGACCCTAATACCCTAGCTGGTAACGTTTTTTTTCTTATGTTACTGTTGTAGAGATTCTGAGTTCAGTCATTAGAACGTGGAAGTGACCCACATCAACCCACCTAACTATATTATTCTACGTTACTATTGTAGACATTGTGGGTTCACCCATTATAAGGTGGTAGTGACCCTAATACCCTAGCTGGTAACGTTTTTTTCTTATGTTACTGTTGTAGAGATTCTGAGTTCAGTCATTAGAACTCTGAAGTGACCCACTCCAACCCACCTAACTGTATTATTCTACGTTACTATTGTAGACATTGCGGGTTCACCCATTATAAGGTGGTAGTGACACTAATACCCTAGGTAGTAACGTTTTTTTCTTATGTTACTGTTGTAGAGATTCTGAGTTCAGTCATTAGAACGTGGAAGTGACCCACATCAACCCACCTAACTATATTATTCTACGTTACTATTGTAGACATTGCGGGTTCACCCATTATAAGGTGGTAGTGACCCTAATACCCTAGCTGGTAACGTATTTTCTTATGTTACTGTTGTAGAGATTCTGAGTTAAGTCATTAGAACGTGTAAGTGACCCACATCAACCCACCTAACTATATTATTCTACGTTACTATTGTAGACATTGCGGGTTCACCCATTATAAGGTGGTAGTGACCCTAATACCCTAGCTGGTAACGTTATTTTTCTTATGTTACTGTTGTAGAGATTCTGAGTTCAGTCATTAGAACGTGGAAGTGACCCACATCAACCCACCTAACTATATTATTCTACGTTACTATTGTAGACATTGCGGGTTCACCCATTATAAGGTGGTAGTGACCCTAATACCCTAGCTGGTAACGTTTTTTCTTATGTTACTGTTGTAGAGATTCTGAGTTAAGTCATTAGAACGTGTAAGTGACCCACATCAACCCACCTAACTATATTATTCTACGTTACTATTGTAGACATTGCGGGTTCACCCATTATAAGGTGGTAGTGACCCTAATACCCTAGCTGGTAACGTTTTTATTCTTGTGTTACTGTTGTAGAGATTCTGAGTTAAGTCATTAGAACGTGGAAGTGACCCACATCAACCCACCTAACTATATTATTCTACGTTACTATTGTAGACATTGCGGGTTCACCCATTATAAGGTGGTAGTGACCCTAATACCCTAGCTGGTAACGTTTTTTTTCTTATGTTACTGTTGTAGAGATTCTGAGTTCAGTCATTAGAACGTGGAAGTGACCCACATCAACCCACCTAACTATATTATTCTACGTTACTATTGTAGACATTGCGGGTTCACCCATTATAAGGTGGTAGTGACCCTAATACCCTAGCTGGTAACGTTTTTTCTTATGTTACTGTTGTAGAGATTCTGAGTTAAGTCATTAGAACGTGTAAGTGACCCACATCAACCCACCTAACTATATTATTCTACGTTACTATTGTAGACATTGCGGGTTCACCCATTATAAGGTGGTAGTGACCCTAATACCCTAGCTGGTAACGTTTTTTTTCTTATGTTACTGTTGTAGAGATTCTGAGTTCAGTCATTAGAACGTGGAAGTGACCCACATCAACCCACCTAACTATATTATTCTACGTTACTATTGTAGACATTGCGGGTTCACCCATTATAAGGTGGTAGTGACCCTAATACCCTAGCTGGTAACGTTTTTTCTTATGTTACTGTTGTAGAGATTCTGAGTTAAGTCATTAGAACGTGTAAGTGACCCACATCAACCCACCTAACTATATTATTCTACGTTACTATTGTAGACATTGCGGGTTCACCCATTATAAGGTGGTAGTGACCCTAATACCCTAGCTGGTAACGTTTTTTTTCTTATGTTACTGTTGTAGAGATTCTGAGTTCAGTCATTAGAACGTGGAAGTGACCCACTCCAACCCACCTAACTGTATTATTCTACGTTACTATTGTAGACATTGCGGGTTCACCCATTATAAGGTGGTAGTGACCCTAATACCCTAGCTGGTAACGTTTTTTCTTATGTTACTGTTGTAGAGATTCTGAGTTAAGTCATTAGAACGTGTAAGTGACCCACATCAACCCACCTAACTATATTATTCTACGTTACTATTGTATACATTGCGGGTTCACCCATTATAAGGTGGTAGTGACCCTAATACCCTAGCTGGTAACGTTTTTATTCTTATGTTACTGTTGTAGAGATTCTGAGTTCAGTCATTAGAACGTGGAAGTGACCCACATCAACCCACCTAACTATATTATTCTACGTTACTATTGTAGACATTGCGGGTTCACCCATTATAAGGTGGTAGTGACCCCAATACCCTAGCTGGTAACGTTTTTTTCTTATGTTACTGTTGTAGAGATTCTGAGTTCAGTCATTAGAACGTGGAAGTGACCCACTCCAACCCACCTAACTGTATTATTCTACGTTACTATTGTAGACATTGCGGGTTCACCCATTATAAGGTGGTAGTGACCCTAATACCCTAGCTGGTAACGTTTTTTTCTTATGTTACTGTTGTAGAGATTCTGAGTTCAGTCATTAGAACGTGGAAGTGACCCACTCCAACCCACGTAACTGTATTATTCTACGTTACTATGGTAGACATTTCGGATTCACCCATTATAAGGTGGTAGTGACCCTAATACCCTAGCTAGTAACGTTTTTTTCTTATATTACTGTTGTAGAGATTCTGAGTTCAGTCATTAGAACTCTGAAGTGACCCACTCCAACCCACCTAACTGTATTATTCTACGTTACTATTGTAGACATTGCGGGTTCACCCATTATAAGGTGGTAGTGTCCCTAATACCCTAGCTAGTAACGTTTTTTTCTTATGTTACTGTTGTAGAGATTCTGAGTTCAGTCATTAGAACGTGGAAGTGACCCACATCAACCCACCTAACTATATTATTCTACGTTACTATTGTAGACATTGTGGGTTCACCCATTATAAGGTGGTAGTGACCCTAATACCCTAGCTGGTAACGTTTTTTTCTTATGTTACTGTTGTAGAGATTCTGAGTTCAGTCATTAGAACGTGGAAGTGACCCACTCCAACCCACGTAACTATATTATTCTACGTTACTATTGTAGACATTGCGGGTTCACCCATTATAAGGTGGTAGTGACCCTAATACCCTAGCTGGTAACGTTTTTTTCTTATGTTACTGTTGTAGAGATTCTGAGTTCAGTCATTAGAACGTGGAAGTGACCCACTCCAACCCACGTAACTATATTATTCTACGTTACTATTGTAGACATTGCGGGTTCACCCATTATAAGGTGGTAGTGACCCTAATACCCTAGCTAGTAACGTTTTTTTCTTATGTTACCGTTGTAGATATTCTGAGTTCAGTCATTAGAACTCTGAAGTGACCCACTCCAACCCACCTAGCTACGGGTTCGCCATTAAAATGTGGTAGTTTATTGTTATTGTGTTTAAGGATAACGACAGATCACAGACCAATTCATGTAACTATAAATAAACTATAAGTTTCGATTTTCTGTCTTAAAATCCTTTTCAAAAACTAAAGGTTATCGAAACATGGAATGTTTTTGTAGTAGCATAAATTGGTCTACAATTTGTTTTATAGATTATATTAGGCTACCATTTTGTTTCAACTATGGCATATATATTTATTTCAGAATGAAGTGTTTGATTCTTGTATGGTGTCTCTCAGTAACATGTTCCGAAGGTTTCAAAGCTCTGGAATCTGGCTATATTATTGCCGCCGTTAATAAAGCGCAAACAACATGGACGGTAAGTAGCTTATTGTACAGTTTCTTGAGATTGGTCTGGGTTTTACCAAACAGCTGAGTAGAAGCTGTTAATATTACTTCTTCACTTCACTTTATGTCCCAATAGTTAGATAAACTCTTGAGACCATTTGGACGATTTTCTTGATTCCTTATGCAGTTATACAAAGACAAGTGGCATTGAATGGGAATAGCAGCGGAACTGTGCCGTAGTGTAGGGTAACGGAGATGTAGCATTTACTGGCATTATATTTTTATCACAAATATATTTAGTTTAACTTGTAAATATTGTATTAGTACTCTTTAAACCGTATAAAATATGCATTAACTGTTTCCAAAAAAAATAATTTTGTTCCAAATGAGACAATCTCTTTAAAAGTCTGAAGGCATCTTGACCTTTAAAAGTCTTTATGCAACTTCTTTTTTGCGTCTTTAAACTTGGCAATGGTACTGTGATCTATTTATTCTGCTATTCTTATCTCCGTGTAAACTGTCCAATCTGTCTGAACAAGTCGTCATCCTGTATCGCTTTGTAATGTTCCTTCAACAAACCAGTTCACTCTTCTCTTTGACCATTTATGTAATCCTGTATAATTAAATGCTAATAGCCCGTTGGCCATACTTTGCTTGATCAGATCACTTGGGCTTGTGAAGTAACTGGCACTAAGCTCTTATCTTTGGCAAGTAGCCTCTCGTTATCTGTGTTCATGAAACTACTTTCGTTAAATATAATAAAGAGAAATCTGTACTTACTCTTAAACTTGACTGGCATGAAACACAATAATTATGTCATCTAACGCCCTTATTTTTATTATTTTAAAGTCCTTATATTAGCTTACACTCTCTCTCGCGCACGCTCACGTCTGTATGTGTGTGTGTGTGTGTGTGTGTGTGTGTGTGTGTGTGTGTGTGTGTGTGTGTGTGTGTGTGTGTGTGTGTGTGTGTGTGTGTGTGTGTGTGTGTGTGTGTGTGTGTGTGTGTGTGTGTGTGTGTGTGTGTGTGTGTGTGTGTGTGTGTGTGTGTGTGTGTGTGTGTGTGTGTGTGTGTGTGTGTGTGTGTGTGTGTGTGTGTGTGTGTGTGTGTGTGTGTGTGTGTGTGTGTGTGTGTGTGTGTGTGTGTGTGTGTGTGTGTGTGTGTGTGTGTGTGTGTGTGTGTGTGTGTGTGTGTGTGTGTGTGTGTGTGTGTGTGTGTGTGTGTGTGTGTGTGTGTGTGTGTGTGTGTGTGTGTGTGTGTGTGTGTGTGTGTGTGTGTGTGTGTGTGTGTGTGTGTTGCAACGGACCGGCCCAACGACTCAACACCCGCAACCTTTTTCTAAAACGCCGCCGCCAGCCCTTGTTTCCGTTGCTAGGTAAAAATTTTTGAAAGAGCCGGTCCGGCCTACGGCCAGAACCCTGTGCAATGCTCGCTAAAATCTGCCAGAGAACCAGTCACTGGACTTTATTTAAAACCTAACTCGCTGACATTTAACCCTTTGGGTATCCGTTCCCAGGGAATGAGTTCATTTGAAGGCATAATATGGCTAACTGACCATTTTGGTTTAGGATTGTGTAAGAAATTTGTTTAAATAAATATATTTACTGTATTGTCGCTAGTTAGTAAAAAACTTTCTTTAACCTTTTGAAAATATATATATATATATATATATATATATATATATATATAAACCTATTGTATAACTTCTTCAGTAAACAAATAATTTTTATATCAACTCCTTTTTATCTTACTTCTTTTTCAATAGTATGGTTTATATTTACTTTAAGATCAAGATTTATCCTTTATAGGTTAATTGTTTAAATTCTCTAAAAAAAATTTAACATTTTTTCTCCAATTTAAACTTTTTGTTTAATCGCAAAAATTACTTCAAATTTCTCTATTATATTTTAATTTATTTTCCAAACTTCATTACAATTTATTTATTTAGTCAATATTTACATTTGACTTTGGTATCTTAAACAACTATAAAAAACAACAAACATTTTAAAAAAATTCTTTCCCTCATTATAAACTTTGTAACTTCTTTTGCAAACAAACAAGTTTTATATCACCTTGTCTTACCTTCATTCTTTCCTAAAATTTTAAATTAATTTAAAATTAAAATTAATCCTTTCCTTGTTATTATTTAAAACTCAAACTTTATTATTTAATGCTTCCACCAATTTATATCGCCCAGTTCTCTAAATCCTTCTATATGTCCAGATCTTTAAATTTGTTTGGGTTCCAAGGCCTTCTTTTATTTTATTTCTCTTGTTGCAAGCATGCCAGTCGCTCTCTATAATTAATTTTCAACAGAAATTGGTATGATTCACAATTTAGACCTCTGGCCGTTCTGACATCTGGCACTGAGGAGGAATGGCGTTTTGATATGAGTACGTGATCAATTTGGGTTAATGTGCCATTTGACGCTTTCCAAGTTTCAATGTTTTTTTGTGCTTTTTATTATCATGTTGTTTGCTACAGCAAATTCACACAAGTGTTTACCATTATCATTCGTTATATTATGAAGTGAGAAGGTTCCAGCAACAGTTCGTGTAAAACTCTCCTTGCCCACTTGTTAGTTTATACTTGTTCCAAGTATAATCTATGGTACATATTTGGGGGTTCATAGAATAGCCATTTCTAATTGTTGGTAGAAACGTACATTCTCATCTTCATCAATGTCCTCAGTTAATGAATAGGCAGAGATCAAAGTTTAAACTCAATCTCATCTTGCATATTCTATTATTAATAGGTTCGAATAGCAGTAAACTACGCCATAGTATTTTTATAAGCATGAATCCCCCTCTTCTTTGTCCTGTTTTTGCTGCTCCACTGTACAGTGTGGTATATTCTTTCTTATCAGGTCTACCTTGCCCTCCCCATGTAATCTCCTATAGGGCAACTGCGTCAATATTAAATTTAAATAGCTTTTCAGCCACTTCAGCCATTCTTCTTTGCTGTAACATTGTAACATTCCATTTTGCTAAAACCAGGTCCGAATTCCATTTTCTTTTACCATTTAATCCATCCTTTATTACATTGTTTGGTTCCGTGACAGGGCTTTTTTACGATGTAGGGTGGTTAGCCCTACGCTCAACCCCTGACTGGTAGGTTAGGTCATTTTTACCAGGGTTTCCACCCCCTAGCTTGGTTGATTTCTCTGCAGCTAAGACCCCAAGCCACCCTTGTTCTTATTTTGGAGGTCACTCTTCTAGTCTTTGGGGTCCCCTCCCAAACCGTGCAAGACAGTACAGGGCAGTGCTCGCCATGCCACATCGTCAACGGGTTATGTGGTTTTTAATACGTAGAATCGTGTCAATGATTGAATGTCCACCCCTGTTAATGTTGTCTCCTATGGTCTGGGGCTGCTTATTTGGAATCCTTATTCGCAGCTAGCCTACATATCTGTAGACCACTCCACTATCCGCAACCTGTGGGCCTCCCAGTAGCCGAAGTAAGCCCTGGGTAAATAATTGCTGTTTGCTAAAGTATATCCAAGTGTTTGCATTACCTGATTATTTCTATTTTTGTTGTTCAAAAGGTGATATAATTTCAATCGAACATGTTTCTCAAAGTATTTGCAAAACTTGATTAATTAGGTAGGCCATGATAATAAACAATAATTATTCATAGCGTTTTCAGTGCCAAATATATTCAGTATTTTTAATTTCCAGGCCAGACGTAACTTCCCCCATGTTTCTAAGGAATACATTAAACGCCTTTTAGGACACAGAAAACGGGAAGGTAAAAGTGTCCTACCTCTGAAGACCGCTACTGACCCATCTATTGAAGCTATACCTACAAGTTTTGACGCTCGGGACAAGTGGCCTAATTGTAAAGCTTTGGAAACTGTACGTGACCAAGGAGATTGTGGATCTTGTTGGGTAGGTTTGTTAATTCTTGAAGCAGTATAATGTGAGGTAACCTAAATTAAAATTTATATATTATAATATCCTAGGAGTAAAATAATTGTATAACATTAATATTTACAACTAACGTAACCAACAGAATATTTACTAGTTTTAGAAAACTAATAAAAATATTGGTAATTTTCTGATAGTTCTCTTAAAAAAGCAATAGCTATAGATATTTTTAAGGCAACTAAATTTAATAAATTAGCAAGAAATTTTTATATTTAAAAAAATAGTTAAACGGTATGTGATTGAGTAAACCATTTCACAATATTTATTTTAAAAAACATACACACCAAATTGGTGTTTTTCCTACTTAATGAATAGTTACACTGTTTCCGCTCCAGCAAGTTGTCCCCTTGATAACATGTTACTTAACATCTTGTGCTACCATTATGAGATAACAACCTAAATATGTAAAAACCAACCTTATTAAGAAATTTTGGCAACATTATTGCTGAAATGTGACATTTGATTCAACAAGACTTTGACTATGCCTCTAATTTTAATACAGGTAGTGTTAACACCTATATAAATATTTTCATTTGAGCAGAAAAATATTGATTTGAATATACGATCAGAACAACATTTAACATGCACAAAATATCAATCACCTGCAACATCAAGTCTGCTTTAAAAATATTAACAAAAACTTATTGCTTTAGTTCTAGTAACGTTCACCAACATGAGTCGGTAAAGCTAGCCGACATATCTCTGTAATGTCCACCATTATGTCTCTGTAGAGCTCACCATTATGTCTCTGTAAATTTCACCATCATATGTGTGGAGAGTCCCCCCATCATGTCTCTGTAAAGTTCACCATTATGCCTGTAAAGTTCACCATTATGACTGTAAAGCTCACCATTATATCGGTAAAGTTCACCATCATGTGTCCGTAAATTCCACCATTATGTGTCTGTAAATTCCACCATTATGTCTCTGTAAAGTTCATCATTATGTCTGTAAAGTTCACCATCATGTGTCCGTAAATTCCACCATTATGTGTCTGTAAAGTCCACCATCATGTCTCTGTAAAGTTCATCATTATGTCTGTAAAGTTTACCATTATGTCTGTAAAGTTCACCATCATGTGTCCGTAAATTCCACCATTATGTGTCTGTAAATTCCACCATTAGGTTGCTCTAACGTTCACCATCATATCTCTGTAATGTCAACCACTATTTTTCTATAGAGTTCACCATTATGTCTCTGTAACCATCATATCTCTATAAAGACCACTATCAAGTCTCTGTACATTCTACCATTATGTGTCTGTAAAGTAGACCATTATTTCTCTGTAAAGCTTACTATTATGACTGTAAAGTCCACCATTATGTCACTGTAAAGTTCACCATTATGTTTGTAACATTTACCATCATGTGTCTGTAAATTCCACTATTATTTGTCTGTAAAATCCACCATTATGTCTGTAATGTTTACCATTATTTGTATTGTAAATTCCACTATTACGTCTCTGTAAAGTCCCCCATTATGCCTCTATAAAGTCCACATCGTGTTTCTTTAAAGCTCACCATCATGCGTCTGTAAAGTCCACCATTATGTCTCTATAAAGTTCACTATCACATCTCTGTTTTGTCAACCATTGTGTTTCTGTAGAGTTCACCGTTATGTCTCTGTAACGGTAACCATCATATCTCTATAAGTTCCACTATTATGTCTCTGTAGAATTACCATTATGTCTCTGTAAAGTACATCATTATTCCTCTGTAAGGATTACCATCATTGGTCTGTAATGTCCACCATTATGATTCTGTAGAGTTCACCATTATGTCTCTGTAACAGTAACCATCATATCTCTATAAGTTCCACTATTATGTCTCTGTAAAGTTACCATTATGTCTCTGTAGAGTACACCATTATTCCTCTGTAAGGATTACCATCATTGGTCTGTAATGTCCACCATTATGATTCTGTAGAGTTCACCATTATGTCTCTGTAACAGTAACCATCATATCTCTATAAGTTCCACTATTATGTCTCTGTAGAATTACCATTATGTCTCTGTAGTGTCCACCATTATTCCACTGTAAAGACCACCATTATGTCTTCACCATCATTATGTCTTCAGTTGCTCAGTATATTCTTATATGAATAATAACTAAATATTACCTGATTGAAAGATAGAAAATTAGTTTTTATTGAATCATTAACTATAACCATCATAAACGAATTTCATAAAACATAAAAACTGCATCCATTATTTTGTTACTATACAACATTTTTATTGAAAAATTTCAAAGATATCTCCCTTGCAATTTTAATTAATCTTTACAGTTGTTATGATTTCATTAATTTAACCACTTTATATTAGATGTTAGTACTAAAAACACTTTGTACATGTACTTCTAACAATTCTACACATAACCTTTAACTTGTCACAAGCACCTGCAACTTTTTTAAACGTCTGACACAATTTGTAAAATATTTCAGGCAGTAGCAGCAGCAGCTACACTGACTGACAGATTCTGTATTGCAACCAACGGATCTTTTAATAGTTATTTGTCTTCGGAAGATGTGTTGAGCTGTTGCACATCTTGTGGAGATGGGTGTGATGGCGGTTTTGATGATCAAGCTTGGTTGTATTTCAATGAAGTTGGCATTGTCACTGGAGGACATTACGGCAGCAAGATTGTAAGTTTATTTATAGTGGAATTGTGTAAAATGTTTCTAGTGGAATAGTAATTCAATGATCCCTGACTTTCAATTAATAAAGTTACTTGTAATCATCTTGAATTCACTGATTAAAAATTAAGTAACTATAGCGTAACTAAGTGAATACTTTAGAACTTACTTGCTGACTTGTTTCGAAACAATCGTTTCATTTGCGAAGCTAACCGCCTACTGGGGGTTGTCGCACAATTTAAAAGGTTGGGGCTTATGATTTATGAGTGTAGTTGAAGTCGTTAAAGTTGGTTGTTTACTGTGTAATGGAATATGGTTTAATATGTGGAGAATATTTAAATCAGTGTGTATGTTCGTGTATGAGTGTTGTGGGTCTTGTATATGTTTTGTGTTCAATATAAAATCCAGCTACGCAACACATATACAAAACATACACAAATAGTGTAAAAATATTAAGTAAATAGTACAAATAGCAAATATAAAAACAATACAAAACTTTTATGTAATAAGAATTACATCCCATCAGTTACATATACAGCACCACTCTACTAACATCATGCTTTTGTAAGATGGAATCAACAAAGAAATGTAAAAAACTCATCTGGTCACATTAAATAGACAGCCTGAGTGAAAATTACAGGAAACTTTAAAACTCTCTTGTTAGTAGGGGAAAGGGAGAGGGATTTGAACAAGATTTGTTTAGAATGTGTGGGTAAGGAAGCATTTTTAGACTTTGTTGTCCATGACATTCAATAAAACTCTAATGTTAGAAATTAGACATGTTATTGTTCTATATATATATATATATATATATATATATATATATATCTTGTTCAAATTTTCAATCGTTAATAAAAATCCTTTTTTTATTCATCTACTCTGGTTCAAATACATTTTTTTAAACTTGTAGTAGATGACATTTGATGTTAATACAGTTATTTTCAAATATCAATTCAGTAATTAAATTTTAATTGTAACTCATCTGCTGGATTTCAAACATCTAGTCATACAGTCAACCAACTTTTTTAAATATCTATATAATATGAAAATATATAGTATACACAGTAGTAGTTGTTTCCTTGTAATTATTTAACCCGCCATCAGTCATGCTATAAGAAATCACGCCATCGACACCGTATTAGGTTCAATCTAACATATGTCTTTTACTCTTGATTCCGTTTTATGCGATAAGTTTTAATAAATCCAATCACCGGAGATAGCTTAAGATATTTTAAACATTTTAATAAAAACTACTAATTGGAAATATAATTCTTGAATTTTGTAGTACATTACGTTCGGTGAATCTTAATTAATCACTTAAACAATAGTTATGACTATCTGAACTTTAAATTTTGTAAATTTGTTAAAACTTACCGAGACAGAACTTTTCAATCGCTATGTGGCAATCTTCATCAGTGTCTCAGAGACACTGTTTAAAGGAAACGTAATGTTATAGTTAATGGTTTTGCTAAAATAAATCACTTATAACGAAACTAATAATACATATAATATACAATACATTTTTATCATACTCTTGAATATTTTTCTGACATATCAATGTTACAAATAAAAATCATTTTCTAATATATTTACTCATCCGTGTCCATTTGTAAAGATTGTTATTCACCACAAACCACTGCGACTGGACCAGTGTACTCCTCACATACTGTGTTGTCACATTCTTTGCAATGGATCAGGATGAATCGTTTTTTTCTTACAGGGCAGTATTTATAGAGAACCTTCTCATTGGCAGATCTCACTGGACGAGTAGTTGATTCAATTCCAGTGATGCCTTTTATTTTGTATTTCAAGGGTATTGGTAGACTGTTGACAGGTGCTCGTCTCGAGGAGCACAATAGATGAGGAGTAATTGTTTCCCAAGTTGGGTAATGAAAGTTCTTCTGTCATCATGTTATCAGTGTTTGATCGGAACATTTTTTGGGAAATATTTATACCTACAATTAACAATCCACATAATACAGTTAAAGGCTAACAGTTACATGAATAAACAAGGATTGGATGTCGTATATCCTCTGCTTCCACACATACTACATGACCCGTCTTCTTCCAAATCAGATCTGTGGTTACTAAAATGTTCAATGGAAGCATAAGATTGTTCTGATGTGATGTCTTTGAACCACTGAAATTGTCTACATCACTTTCAGCAAGACACGAAAACATCTTTAAATAATTGTCTATAATGTCATTAATAAACTAAAATTAATATTATAACAATAAAATATATTATTGTATTATTAACACAATAAAACAAAAAATCCAAATAATAAATCTTACCAAACACTATAAATCAACTAAAAACTTATATTTACTAAAATAAGTCAAAACAATTTCTGAAATAAAAACACAAGCAATCGGTCCCAGGGCTAGGTCAGACCTAACCATTCCCTCCCTCGCCGATTGTGGGAATTCTAACTTTCACCTAAGTTTTTCTGTCCACCCAGATCAACAACCTAGGAGAATAGCTAGAATTACAAAATTCTAAACTCAAACAACGGTTTTATACAAAAAATACTAAAATTGTTAGATTCAACCTACCAGCAGGACCGATCGCGGGTTAATAAAAAGGAACTAAATTAAAATTTTTGTTTGTTAACCTAAGTAGGAATTGACTTTAAAATTTATATTTATATTACTTGTTTTAATAAATTCAAAATAATAATAGAAGCAATTTGGTGACCAATTAATCGATTTCTCAGTATATCTATCTTCATTTGGTTCGTATTAGAAAAAATATACACGAAATGATATAAAATTCCCTGAGATATCTTCAAAATCTTTAATGTTAACATAACACTCTAAATAAGATGACAAACAAAAAAAGCCTGTTAGGGTTGTTGATGTCACTTTTAAGTGGTTAGAATAAAAATCATGTTACATTATCTAACCAGAATAGAAGATAAAATTTTGATGACATTTAAGTCAAGTACTATAAGTGAAATGAATGTTATTTTGGACCTTTTATATTCCACAGAACATGAAATAAACACATTTATTTGACAAAATAAAGAAACTCTTAAATTAAAACCACTTACATCAATGAGTAGTAGAACAAGTGCAATAATTAAATATTGTTTTTATAATACAAAATAAAATGCCTTTATCAGTTCCTTTATCAATACTTGACAATTGTGGTTATCTAACATGTAGGCCTAGTGGTTGACAGTTAATGAAGCCTTTTACAATTTGCACCATTATTTTGCAAACTTTCTTATTTAACAGCTTCAATGTCTTTTTAGCAATCAATTTGCAATCACATTAGTAAAGTTTAATTTATTTTTAAAACACTTAATATGATTCAATTCAACTTAAATTTTATTTTTCAACCTACACAAAATGGTTAGTATCTATTAAAAGTAAATTTAAAGTACTTTACACATTTAAGAGGAGTACATACTACTAAAAAAATTAACACATCTGGATGTAAAATTGTCTTCTATGTCATAAATAACTTCAACAAAACAAACATCAACATAAGGTACTTGTTTTGAAGGTAATTCACTGTAGGAAAATTTACCCGTTCTAGCAGTTTTAATTGAAAAAATTTTATTGTACTGAAGGAATCCCTAATTAGTTTACCTTTACGCTATAAAAAAATTACACTTTTTGTTATCACTAGGCAAAAAAATCACTACTTTCTGATATTTTTCACACTAGGTAAATGCATGACTCCTTTGAGTCATGGACAAGAGTGTTGCTCAGGTGCACTGACCTAGTCCGAAACGCGACTGCTGAAAAATAACAGTAAGTAGTGGTTTTTTTTCCAAGTGATACCAAAAGGTACAATTTCTAAGAAAAACCTCATGATTTACAACACAAAAACTGCAAGTTATAAAACAATATTCCAAATTCAAATGTTATATCATATTGACTCATATAGACTGACAGTATATTGTCATCAAATAATGAATAATTTAGCTACTTCATGAAGTTTGTGCTCGTCTTGAAATACATGGTCGAACTATCACATCATGTTTTACCAACTTCTCAAATGAAACACTACCTTTTATTGTAACATGTTCTCTTATAACCATTTTGGCAACAGTGAAATTAACCACACTGATGAAAAATATTAAAAGTTTAGTAAATCAGTCTTCTCATCTCTTGCAACAGAAAAATGTTTAATTTCCTTCCTATTTAGTAAACAGTATATGAACACTTGTCACTAATTCTTAACTTGTTACAGATTTACTAAAAGCGTTTCTAAACACATATATTGAAATAAAACTGTCAGTTTTATTAAAACTTGATTTCTGCAACTTCTAGCCAAGATTCTTGGCCAAATTCATTCAAAACAAAAGATTTTTCTTAAAGTGCTGATAATAACACTGTTAATAACACAACAATATTTGCTAAAGTTTTGTGGATTGAACAGAGTTTTATAGCTTTCATTTTGGCTTACAGAGAAACCTTCATTTTGGTAATACAGTTTAAAATGTATCTTTTTGGAGCACATACTTATAGAACATGTTGTGGCAGCCATTACCAATTACAGATCTTAATTACATGGTAGGAAATAAATGGTATAAAACCAAAATATATGGCAGCAAGAGTTAAACTGTTTTCTTGGGGCAGGAAAAGGCTCAAGAATATTCAATAATGTCTTATTTCGATTATTGCATTCCTGAATAAAGCTCACTTCCCCAACAACTTCTATTGTTCAATCTGATAAGATGTAGTTGAATTTTGGTCATATTTAATCTTCTTCTGCATATATTATAATTTTACTTTTGTTACAAAAACAAGTTTCAAGATAACTTATTTTAAACGATTAAATGTTACCCATAATATACTATCCAAAACTCTAGATACTAAACACAGTAAATTGAAAGTGTTTGGTGAGGTAGATATAATTAATAATTTCTGTAGCACTGTGAAATAGAATCATTTATTTTACTAAAAATTACTTTATGTACATTTCAATTACATAGTAATCATCTTCAGAAGTACTTGGTTGAGATACAAAGAGCTAGATGTAGGCCACAGGTCTCAGAACATAGCCTAGACATTTCTGTTGTTGATAGATAATTTAAACAAACTTTTTACGCAAAATACAACACCATCAATATGAAATGGTTAAATCACACTTTTGTTTCAGGGATGCCAACCATACAAATTGAAACCATGTGAACACCATACTACAGGTCAACGCCCATCATGCCCTTCATTTGGAAATCCTCCAACACCAAAATGTTATAAAAAATGCACCAACAAGAAATACAAGACATCTTTCTTACTAGACAAACACAAGAGTAAGTAGATAATTCGATGGATTTTTTAAAAAATAGGTTTTGATGATTTATGCAAAAAATCAAGACTGGAACCTGAAAAAATCATTCATAAATAAATGATCCTTCATCAATGAACAAGTTTAATATACAGTATGTTAGATTCTTGAATTTTGAAATTATTATTTTATTATTAATAATAATATAATACAACTAGATACAGACCCAACAGAAAAATATCACAAAACCATCAAACAACTAATTAATACATCTAAATACATTATCAACAAAAACAAAAAATTACATCTAAAACAAATTCACCCTAAAGCACCTACCCTCCTCGCTCTTCCCAAAATTCACAAACCCAACTATCCCATCCGAGCCATCATCAAATACCTGAATGCCCCTGCACATAAATTAGTAAAATACATGGACAAAATAATTAGACAATCCATAAACTTAAACACAGAAACACATATAAAAAACAGAACAAACCTCATAAACAAAATAAAAGACATAAACATACCACACAATTCAACACTACTATCACTCGACATAACAAATATGTACACCAACATACCCATACCCGAAACACTCAACATTCTAGAAACCCAATTAATACAGAACAATATACCTAAAACCCATGTTATCGAAATCATAAACATCCTCCAAATCATCACCGAACAAAACTATTTCACCCACAACTCAAACTTTTATTCACAACCAGATGGCCTACCTATAGGAAGTCCTATGAGTAGTGTCCTAAGCGAAATTTTTCTACAACACATAGAAAACACCAAGATACTCACAAACAATACACACGCACACAAAATTATTTACTGGCACAGATACATCAATGATATCATAACACTATATAGAGGAAACTCCCGTCAATGTGAAAAACTCCTCACCTACACTAATAAAATACACCCAAAACTCCACTTCACTTCAGAAATTGAAACCAACCGATCCCTAAACTTCCTCGACCTAACCATAACAAAAAAGCCACACACAAAAACACAGCTTCAACATTTACAGGAAACCCATAACAACAGACACACTTATCCACAACACCCCATTAACAAATTACAATACAAAATACAACACAACACCCACAACAAAGATAAACTACAAGCACCAGGCGTACACAAACTAAACTGCGACGAATGTAACAAATTCTACATTGGACAAACAGGTTGCAGCTTTAAACAAAGAGTCGAAGAACACAAACATAACACCAACTCAACATTTACAATCACTTAAAAGAAACAGGACAAAATACACAGACATTTATAACAATTTAGAAATCCTACACATCAACAAAAAAGGACCACATCTCAACACACTAGAACAATATGAAATTTACACACACACAAAAACACAAAATACAAACATATTAAACAAACAAACACAATACAAATCCCACATACTCTTTGATACTATCAAAAACCTACCTTTAAAACCGTCATGGCTTGACCCAACATCTCCAAGCAGAAGACATTCTGGTAGTTGATGATGGCTCAAATGGGAACGTTGGGTTTGTGAATTTTGGGAAGAGCGCAGAGGGTAGGTGCTTTAGGGTGATTTTGTTTTAGATGGGATTTTTTGTTTTTGTTGATAATTTATTTACATGTATTAATTAGTTGTTTGATGGTTTTGTGATATTTTTCTGTTGGGTCTGTATCTAGTTGTATTATATTATTATTTATTATGCAGTTATTGATTTTGTCATTTAGGCTGTTTGTATTAATGATTAATGTAGTGTTGCTTTTTTCTGCTGTGGTGAGTGTGATGTTGTTTAGTCGTGCTTTTTTTTATGTTTTCAGCGATTTTAATTTCATTGCTCATGTTCGAAGAACACAAACATAACACCAACGCAACATTTTACAATCACTTAAAAACAGGACAAAAATACACAGACATTTATCATAATTTAGAATTCCTACACATCAACAAAAAAGGGCCACATCTTAACAGACTAGAACAATATAAAATTTACAGACACACAAAAACACAAAATACAAACATGTTAAATGAACAAACACAATACAAATCACACATACTCTTTGATACTATCGAAAACCTACCTTTAAAACCATCACCGCTTGACCCAACATCTCCAAGCAGAAGACACTGATGAAGATCGGCACATAGTGATCGAACACGTTCTGTCTCAGTAAGTTTTAACAAATTTACTATATATAAAGTTCGGATAGTCATAAACAATTGTTTAAGTGATTAATAGCATGTTATAGTTTTGTTTCTATTTAAATTATGGGTTAATAGAAAACGGACTGATGCAGTTAAAAAAAACTGCTGCAACAAAACAACTAATTACTACATGCCTAATACAGAGTTATTATTTTATCTTTCATATAATAATAGTAAATAGAAATGAGATATTTTCCTATTTTTTTCGTATTAGGAAGGAGAGAATAATTGAAGAACTTAGTGAAAACTAGTAACTTACTAGTTGATGAGATTCAGAACTGTTGTTTCATTTATGAAGCTATCCCACTACTGAGTAGCATGTTATCTTCATCAATGAGAACGGTTTCATCCACGGTTTCAAAACGTGGAGCAAGTAAGATATTTTTCACTTAGTTCTTCAAATAACTATATATGGTTTATTCAGTGAATTTAAGATGATTACAAGAAACTTTATTTCTTTTCCTTGAGAATATTTTGTTTAAACAACACTACATGTTTGAGCACATTTTTAGAAATACAATGAAGACAAATAAACGCTAATAACCCGGTTATTCCTCAATAACCACCAACACTAGATATGTCAGTTATACAGAGGCTGTACTGATACCAGATAGATGTTGCTGATAAATGATCCCAACATTTATTACAAAAATTTATCAAGGACCATGGCCTAAGAATATTTGGTAATCAGACAAAATACTTGACAGCAAAACACTAATATCACCAAAATGACTTTTTAATAGTGATTTAACAAATGTTTTAAGAAATTGTTTCATCTATGCCCAGTTGTAGGCTACCCTATTATGATTGTTCTATTGAAATATAAAACTGTATCAGGGCCTGAAAATATTTTACTTATCAGAATATATTTACATAGTATTTAAATCTCTCTGCCTCAAACTCCTGAAAGAAATAATAAATATCTATGTGTACTGAGTTTTTGTATGGAGCTGAAAGAGGAAAATTGAGAAAAATTCAAAATGTAAACCATCAAAAATGAAATACTACCATAAAAATCTCTTAACTATTTGGATGGGCCAAATAGCTAAGATCATCCAAAGAATGAGATACAATAATGAAGAACAATAATGGAATGAAAGTAATGCATGTCATAAGCAACTGAAAGAAATATCAAAAAACTTCTATATAAAAAAAGTGGAAGGAAGAATCGATAAAGAATTTCAACAACAAATCTGTTTCAATTTATTTCAATACAGCTATTATGGAACAAAATATACATTCTGTTACCCTTTTTTCAGTTTCTCAAATGTTTAAACATTTCATAGTTGTTCTTCGTTAATGGATCTAGTAGTAAAATGGTTTGTTAAAAATAGAACTCTATCCTTTTGTGACACAGAGTCAAATGATCTTTTGCTATTACTTGCGACCAGACTTTTTGTTAACTAAAAGTTGTTAAATTGTTAACTTACACTTGCAGAAAACGTTTTCGTTTTACGACATCTTCAGCCTCGTATTTTTGCCGCTAGAATGCTGCAGTTGAGCTTCCTCGATATCACTTTTGAATGGCAAAAATTATTTTCGCGGCAAAAATACGAGGCTGAGGAAGCCGTAAGACGAAAGCGTTTCCTCCAAGTGAAAGTTAACAATTTAACAACCTTTAGTTAACAATAAGTCTGGTCGCAAGTAATAGCAAAAGTGTAATAAGTAATTAACACCAGCTCATCATGAACAGCAACAAGATTTCAATCTTTAAATAGTTTTGATTAAATTTTAAAAAGTTAATTTTTACTCAGAATTACAAATCAAATGTTAAGTAAAAGACCTTTGATACAAATTTATAAATGGCTTTGGAGAGTTTTCTTATGTATTTTATCATCTTATCAAATTAGAAAAAATTGTAAGAACATTGAAAAGAAAAGAGACTTTTTAGAACTGTCTTGCTATATATTCCTGTAATTATTTTTACTTACTTTGTGTTGCAGCTTCTTCATCTTATATAGTTCCTTCTAAGGTGAAAGAAATACAGAAAGAAATTATGGCCCATGGACCAGTAGAAGCTGGCTTTACAGTTTATAGTGACTTCCTCAGTTATAAGTCAGGTAAATTATAAAACAAAACAATATGATCCCTTCTATTTTAGTTCATAATGATGGATTATTTGTTTATATTACCTTTAGAAATTAAATAACACTATAGGCAAGTGTAGTTGTAATCATCTTGAATTCACTGATTAAAGTAATTATTGCATATCAGTTATGAAATAATTAGTTATGGGTTACTAATATAATTTCAAGTGTTTCATTGATACTTATTTTAATTATTTACCAATATGTTTGCAGAAGGTAAAGCCCATTACAGCTTTCGTTACACTTAACATATAGGCCTACTGTTTCTATGTATATCTTGTTCAAATTTTCATCCTTAATAAAATAATTTTCATTCATCCACTCAATTCCAGATATAATTTTTAAACTTTTAGTAGATAACACTTGATCTTAATAAAGTTTTTTTCAAACAATAATGCATTACGGTAATTAAATTTGATTAATTAATTTTAGTTTTACATGGGAGAAAAACACAAAAGGGACAAAGTATGCAATATAGATATTTCCTCCCATTTGGCTTAAAATAAGTTATACATATAATCTCTTAAAACAGCTGATTTTATGTTATGTTTTATGATGTAGAACAGCTGTTTTAACAGATAGGTTGTTGCTTTATTTATATTTGTAATTATTTAATAAAAAGCAACTAAAATGAAAGTTATCTTACTTGACCTAAGTAGGAATTGACTTTAAAATATGTTTGTTTATATTTTTTTGTTTATCTTTCTATAAATTAAACTTTTTAACAAAAATAGCCAAAATAATAAAAGTTAATATGTATGAATGCACCTATAGAAGTATAAAATTAATATGAAATTTACACAAAATTTTTAATTGATAAAAGATTTAAAAGAAATTTTATAATCTAATCTCCCTTGATACACTCCTTTTTCTCACCAAAATGTCTATCTAGCATCCCAAAGCTTTTTATTTAAGCACTGCTGTTGTCAGTTTTATTTCCTCTTCTTGCTCAGTTTCACTATTTTTTCGCTTATCCTTTTTTATATAACCTCAATTTGTTTGCTTATCCAATTGCTTAACATACTCTATCCTTCTTTACAATTGCTTCCAGCCATTTTTTTCTTACTGAAAACTAACAAACTTTAACTAAATAATAACTCTATGATTGAATCATATTAGTAACTATTTAAGGAGCTAAGTGAAAACTATTAATTTACTATACTGATTCACTTCAAAATCATCGATTCATTAACAAATCTTAACCAATTCTTCAGTTAGTTCTTTAAATAGTTACTTGTACTTGAATAGTTATTTAAATGATTTCAACAACCGACCTCATATGATTGATATTTTAGGAGTATATCAACATATAACTGGGGATATTGAAGGAGGCCATGCTGTTAAGATTATTGGCTGGGGTGTAGAGAACAATACAAATTACTGGCTTGTTGCAAACTCCTGGAACAGTGACTGGGGAGATAACGGTTTCTTTAAAATTAAACGAGGAGTTGATGAGTGTGGATTCGAAAGTGAAGTGTCAGCTGGAATTCCATTAGTTAATTAAAACAAGTTTCAGTAATGTCTAGAAATGTATAAGTGTTTAATGTTTAACTAAAGTTAATTTTTAAAATAAATAGTTTGTAGTCTATCTAAAGATTTATAAAATTATTTACAACATAATGGTTTACTTATTTTTCATTAAACTCCATTCAATTTACTAAAACATATTTTTTAAGGTGTGACTTGAGAGTAACTTGTAAGTCTATCTCATTCCAACCCCTTAGGCAGTAAAAAGTTAATAATTTTCATTACAATTAAAAAAGCTTGCTTCGATTAACTATTACATAAAAATATTCAGTCCATATCTAAACACAAAAAAATATTAAATGGCATATGCTTGGTTATCATACTATTTTCTTAAAATTTGATATCTGATATACAGAGTGACAGTATGTTTTTGAAATGGCTATTACACACACAGCAGACTTTGATTGGAGAGAGGACTGCGACAGCTTCACATGATGCCATTTCATTACTCATGGAGCAGTGGATGGTACAACACTGTATGTTTTCCTACGACGAGTAAGTGCGAAATATTGACTATTATAGCTACGTAACGGCTTTTTCGTGTTCGCTTACAACTTGGAAGTCATATCGGTTCCATATGATTCACAAATTAAGAACAAGAAGTATTCTAAAAAAAGCAGTCTCCTAAAAATAAATCTGCTGGTATGCTGCAAAACATTGAAACCAATGAGAGGATTTTGCTGTTCGTATGCAAGTGTTGCTTGAAGAACAAGAAAATGCAACAATCATCATGAGGTATGAAGCTCGTTTTCATTTAAATGGTTTTGCTTACTCAACAAAAACAATTTTTATTTCCAGCTAATGTATACACTTCTCGAGATGTAATGGCTGTGATGCGTCATGTTTCCAGGAAAGCTCATTTTGGGTTTCGGTAAAATCCCATGGCCTCAGATTTGAGCTGTTGATTCCTTTCTTTGGGGCTTAAATGGTAAGTGTATATAAACATTTTAGTGTAATATAAATTCTAATTAACAAGAAAATAAATGATTAAGGGTAATTAAAAGTCTGGTTTTTTCCGGTCACTGTGTATATACTAATTATCCATATTCTGTGGATTGTCAACTATCACAATGTCAATCATCTGAACTGTTAATTATCTGAACCTACCAACCACTGTCTATAGAACAAAATTGTTGTCAATAAGAAACTGTATTTACAATTCAATGCAAAAAATATACCAAGTTGACATTATAATAGAGTCAGATTTGTCATCTAAATGTTGGGATTATGCATCGGCACTTATTGTTAGAATTATGTGGCATCGCTAAATGCCAGGAATATTAGTCAGCGTTTAATGTCAGGACTATGTAGCAGCAATAAATGTTAGCAATATTCATCGTTGATAAATGTTAGGTCTTGATGGTAAATGTATGTTTTATTTACTGCTGCTAAATGTCAGAAGCATGGGCTAAAGATATCAAGAGTACAGTTCATTCACAACAAAGCTCAAAAGACAGTATAAATGTCTTGGATCTTATGATTATGTAAAGAGCAATAAATTCAATATATATAGAAAGCCAATACAGACTAATCACATAATCTACTTACCTAGTTAGCCTTCATCACACAAAATGGCTGAGTTCAAGTTTAGTAAATTAGCACTAACAATTCCTCTAGGCAATAAGGAAATAAAAAATATTAAAATGTTGGAAGAGTATGTGCCAGCTCTAACCTATAATAAAAGTTATTATTAGTTAGTTTGTACACTACTTTATCTCGTTTTTTTTTTTTTTTTTAATCTTGAGATCGCAACGTTTTAAAAGGTTTATTAGCATAACGTTTCTACAGTACAGTATTACTGTACTATGACTATGAGGTCAATCAGCAGAGGTTTAAGTTAGTTTTGATAATCTAAGCTCTACTGTAATTATGGTATTATTATAATTGAGGGTTTGTTTAATTTTTTCCAATAAGGTATCACAGGATTAAACAGGAAAACTTTCAGATCTTGCTCTTTAAGTAAAAATAATGAAAAAAGTTCATATAAACATAGGGCTGGAAATGATTTGTTAAGTGTTACAGTTGGGAAAAGATCTTTCCTGAATTTCAAATTTCTCAGTTACAATGAAATCAAACTAAAATTAATGATGTGTTTATTGACGTGTATAATTTAGTAATTTTCATGTAAAATTAACTGAAAAATTAAATAAAAGAAGTTCGAGACCTGTAACTATTTTAGTTATCTTACAAAATATGCAAACCAAAGTCTTAAAAAATATGTTACATTTAGGTTTCAAATACTATCTATAAATAATAAACAAATATGTACAATCTGTAAAAAAATCTTGAAGACAGTTTATTTTAGAAGGGAATGTGTTATAATAGGTCCATAATAGAAACACACAGACGTAAATTAATCCAATGAAACCCGGGACAAATACGAGGCGAATTGGTTTATCATGAAACAAAAGTGTGGCGCATTAATTTTAAAAGTTTGTGTGAGTCTATTATACATAATTCTCTTCAGAATTAAATTCCTTACAATTTTTGTTTACAAATTACAATTATTTATTAATCATTTAACAATGTTCATATACATTACATCTAAACGTAATATATTTTTTGTATCAAGGTTTTTGCCAGTATATTTTAAAAATACTGTATCTACTGGTCTAGAGTCTGTTTCCTTTAATTTGTTAGATCATTTTACATATAATTCACTAAAATTTGCACTTTAAATAATGCTCTACAAATATTACTATGAGACATTGTAACTGGGAAATTTAAATCCAGACGAACTCAATGTTTATATGGCATTTTTTCATAATTTTCACCTGAGGAACAAGCCTGAAAGTTTTCATTTATTCTCACCGTTTTTTCTTCTCCACCCAGTATTTAGGTTGGTGTCCTTAAATTATTCTAAACTTCAACAAACAACTCATCAGGTTTAAAAAACAAGGAATATCTTGAAGTGTAATCCATGCAATCTTCTTTTGTTTTCCATCTGCATGTCTTTTTTAAAAGTATTTTTAAAATGGTCAAGGGTATCAAATTCAAATGTTTCATAATTGTTAGTCTAACAAAAAAAAAACAAACTTTTCAAACATTTTGAGACCAAGTTTATTATTATGACAACAGAGTAATCAAAATTTTCAACCTGGACCACTTGAGAGTAAAAATGAAATCATCTTTCTACTAATAGGATTGATACATTCTTCTCAAGATCAAGAATTCTTGTATATACCCATCTATAATTTGGTCTTAATAAATAATTTGTTTTTCAATTTCTTTTAAAAGTAATCCTTCTATCACAAATAATTGTTCCTTATAGGGAACTTTAATACCATAAAATAAATAGATTCTTGGAATTCGCCAATGAATTTACCTAAGGTAAACATTTTCTAAGTATCTGAAGTAAAGATTAGCGCTAAAGGTAAACATAAAATTTGTTAATTGTACTAATTTAAGGGTTATAAATAATCTTGTTTTGTTTCAGACTAAGCAAGTATTAGTTTTTGTTTACCATATTAAATGTTAGTAATAACTTTAATTTCTTTTTCTAAGAGTTTATCATGTGGCCCCAGCTCAAAATGGAATGTTTCGACCTTTCATATGGTGGAGGGCATATACTCGACACCAGCGGGATAGTTCGAGTTCAGCGATAGGGTTGCATCTCCCTATAAACAGGAGTTCCAAGCAAGTGTGTCAGTTTATGCAGGCAACCAGTAACGTTGCCTCTTCAAGCACTACAAGGGTTTTTATTTTCCAAATACCATCCTCCTAGTGTTTGACTGAATGACCAACAAACAAGCCTCCTCCAGGTAGTGGTATGGGAGGGTATTTACACTCCCGATCCGAAGATATCAAGCAATCTATGCTGATGTAGATTCGCCCCCTCAGGGAAAGGAAGGTTTCCAACAGAACCTCAGAGTCACCAGGTGCCACTGCTAAGTTTTAATCGCCTTACTGCTATATCCAGTACTCTGTAGTAGTGAACCTTTATTTTCCCAGATGTTTGTGGAAACAAGATGGTAAATGACACAGCCAGTATGGCTACCAATAAGAAGCGAGGTGCCAGGAGAAGACAACGGGGTATAAATTATCTTCACCAGGCAATATAAAACTAAGTTGCTAGAGAGGAATATTATTAATAACACAGAGGTATTCTGTGGGGAGTGTATTTATTGCTGGGAGTTATTTTTGGAATAGAGTTTGATTATTCTAGGTACCTGTAACAATTTTTTTTTAACCATAGCTACGTTCTGGAAATGCAGAGAAACAATATTCACTAGGTGGAGACTGGGTTCACAACATATAAAATGGATCCATTCTGCCAAGGTTAATGTAACCAATGGTAAAGGAGCATATGATCACAGGCCACAGGAATCTAAGGGGTTTCTAACATCAGAGATTTCACAAGTGGGTACTTGTCTAAGGCAAAGAGTTAGGTATACTTTAAAGTATAATATAGTAGGGATGGGAAAAAGTGCAAAGGAAATAAACAGTTAACTGCATTACATGGTTAGGTCCATATTATATATATATGGGATGGGTGGGATTAAAGAAAAAATGGCACATAACACAGCATATGAACAGGCACACTAATGAATGAACAAACATTCCAATAAATTATTATTATAATAATTTTAAAATACATTCACCTGGCTGAAACATATGTTAATAATAAATTACACTTATTTTAAGCCATGATGATTTACTATAACATTCCATGTATTGTCATATAGCTACTAAATTCTTTTTAAAAGAACTCTAATTTTATTTGATCAAAATTAGGTTGCAATATTTTATTACAAATTTGCAAGAAGCAAGGTATGAAGTACAGTAGTGTTAATGATAAAACTACTGAGATTAGATACAGACTAAAAATAAAAGCATCTTTCAATGGTTATACTGTATTCAACCATTTACTTAGGTATTTTACAATAATTAAATTAGTTTATTTAATAATAGTAATTATAAGAATTTGCTCACCTAGCTTCGATGCTACAGTTAATTATTTGACAATCTTTACAAAATTGATAAATTTATAACATTCCTTCTGGCAAGCAATTTAATAAGCTTAAACATTTATAACATAACATTTTATAAACATTATGTATAATTATTTATTTATAAAGTTACTGAAATAACAATTTACACATTTTTTATATAATTTCTAGATCTATACACAAGAGTACAAAAACATAATCTCATTTTATATTATACCAAAATAATTTCTTAATTTGTTAAATTTTTATCTATACCAAACCCAATAAAACAATTCACTACTTAAGCAAAACATTGTTATAAATCACATATTTTATAAAATAATTTCAGTTAAGTAGTGGTGACAATTTAGATTAACAATTGATCAAATTTCAATTTTTTTTATTAATGACAAGAGGTCCAACATTGTCACCAGTTTCTTTATTATATTTTCCATGAGCACCATCACAGTAAGGAAATTTCGCACTTCGCCAACATCTACAAAAAGCATTCTTTTCGCCTAAGTCTTCAATATTCAGGCAGTCTACAACTTTGGCTTCATTTTTTTTAACAGAAGGGTTAACTGGCTGTAACAAAAACATTTTAAAATTAGATTATATGCAACAACAAAAATTTCTTTTCAATAAGTTTAATTTCTATTTTTTTTACATAAGTAATTACGCTGTGGTTTAATGGTCGAATAAATATCTGGTTGTACTACCTGGACAGAACGAATCTAAGGGGTACGGAAAACCAGAGCATTCAGTATCCTAAAAGGCCAGGTTCTACTTCTGTAGTTCTGGAAGCACAAGAAATAATGTACTTTACTGTTTGGAGACTCTCCTTACAAAGATGGGTCAGTGACAAGTCTACGCCTTGTGGAAATGCCCTTGAGCATTTCAGTGCATGAGGTTTAAGGGTGTCTCTGACCTTGAGATCGCTAAGGTGGACCGGGCTGCAGTGAGGGGTAAATATCCACATTAGGAAACATCAGTGCCGTGTTTAAAGTGTAAACAGTATGATTTATGGTTAACCAAATTTGTAGTTCTATTAAGATTCCTGCTAGTCTAGGGCCAGTGTTTCAAAGTTTAGTTCTACATGTTTATATAGTAAAATACATAAAAGTAACTTAATTTTTTTTACAAAATGGAAAATAGAACAACTAAACTAAGTTGCAAAAAAACCTCATAGTCAAGCACACGCAATTATTTCAAATGTTAACGATTTTATGATTAGTGAATCAAAGTATTTTTGTAAACACAAAACATTTTCAATGTTGTTACAACAATGTGATAAATGCACAGCTCAAGCTTGTAGTGTATCTGTAAGCACAGTTAAAAATATTAGGAAAGAAAGAAAAGCTCTGCTGTCATCTCATCAGAAAGTGGATGTTCTTTTCAAACTTCAGCGAAAAAAGAAAAAATGCACAATGACAGACATTGACGATTTCAAAAAATTGAAAATGACAAGAAAGTAATTGTTGAAAAACCTGATATTAGAGAAAACAGAATATTCTATCTGAGGCAGATTAAAAGATACTGGACAATAATGTTGAATTGAACAAGGCTCATGTTACTTCTTCAAAAAAATGTGAAATGACTCGATAGCTAAGTGAAAAAAAATTAAGTTTACTAACGATATGCTGAAACCCGAACTCTACCGGCTTATTAAACTTAATAAACCATCATATAAATTTTATGAATTTGACGAAGAAAAATAGTGGACACGTCAGAAACTGAATCCCATAGAATTGATATATACTCAATATGAATAAACCTTGCATTCATTGTTAAATATAATACAGCAGTTGACCTAATACTAATTTGAGATTTCAAAAATTATTTGAAATTATTTGGTGTTCATGAAATCAAATGGAAGCCTGAGACATATATAAGAATTAGTTAAGCCATATTTTCTGTTATTTCTAATACAAATGCATGTTTTAAAATAAAGATGATAATAATAGTCTGATGCAGACATATGATCTTTAAGTGTGTTTCTTTGCTTCTGCAAAGAGACATGATTACAAGAGACGATATATGTATTGTATAATGTTTTCAGTTAGGCTAGTAGTCAAATGCTAGAGCAGAACGAGAGACGCCGTTAAACCTCAAGCACTGTACTATAGGTCTTGACATTGAAGCCCTCAATCCTGATGACATAAATCGCCTGGATTGAGTCGCCAAAATTTTTGGGTTAGATTTGGGGTGATAAAGGGTTTGTTTGATATAGACACTCTCCCACAATCTATTTTGATAACTGTTATGGACCAGATAGGCCACTTCCATTTAGTCGCAAGACCGCTTTATCTTAATTGCCTATTTGTAAATACTTAATTTCTCTCAGTGAATTAAAATTTCCATTACCCCAGAAACATGACAATGTTGAACATTGGCAACCTCCCTGAAATGCATCTAATTTTCATCCTAAACATAGCATTTTGAAAAACCCTTTTGCTTTTGCAGTAAAACAATGGGTGATGAAACAGGATTCTCTCAATAAAAATTAACTATCACTCAATTGACTACTCACTCCAAAAATGGTATATCTAAAAAAAATTGTTTTTCACACACATTTGTTATTAAACTTGAATACAAAAACAATTAACTCATCTTTTTGTCTAAAAATGATTCTAAGATCGGATTCTACTTAATACTGCAAACTTGCTTGCTTTTTCTATAAATTATTTTCTGTGTTTCATTTATTACTACATCAATGCTTCTTATATTAAATAAACATTCTAAAAATTTGAGTAGTAATTTAAAAATAGAAAAAAGTATACTATCCCTTTTTAAAAAATAAAAATTACAAATAAATAATTAAAACCCATTACCATTTGATTATACTCTATTTTATAAACATTGTTTTGCAGAAATAATAAAATGATGAAAATTACATTTTAAATGATTTAATTACTTCAAATATAAATTAAAAACCTTTGATATACTGACAACACCAATGCTAAAACAGAGAGAGAATTTTGGGATAAGGATGTTGTTAAACATTTTCATCTTGGGATGTAAACTCTCTACATCCTTATACAACAAAAACATAAAAAACATAAGTGGTACTTTTAGGAAAATACTGAAAACAGTAGTAAAAAAAAATAAATCAACATGACAAACAAAGTTTAAATATCAAATCATCTAAAAAAAAAGTAATGCAAAATATATTAAGGCTTACAAAGTCTGAGGGAAATGGAAACAATTATGAAACAAGTGGTAAATAATAAAAAAAAACGACCACATATCATGATTACAAATTTTTACATCAACTTTGGACAAAAATCTTAGAATCTGATGAATATGCTTTAATGAAAAGAATAATTAAAGGTATACAAAATTTCAACAGGACAAATGTTAAATATCTTTAGGTTATAGTAATGGAAAGTCATATATTTCTATATGTAAAGACATAAAACTCAGTATGTTTGACTCATGTGTGAATGGTCTCATCTCACTCATTGTGATCTTAGATTTACATCGCAGTATAAGAATAGATTTAGAGAAGGAAAAGAGAAATATAGGTGGAATTACAAAATAGGGATGATGCTCCTGAGGTAATGGAAATATAAGTAAATGAAGTCCATTATGCAAGCAAAGAGATCTATTTTCTACTGAGCCCATCTAAATCCCAGCTTAACTAACAGATTCTGAAACTTTAATTCATTTAAAAGATATAATATTATAAATTAGATCTATTTACTGTTTATTCATTTATTTAAAGCTAACAAAAGAAGTGATGTATTATTTATTGTTTAGTTATAATACAATTAAACCTGTTTTAAACACTGTAGTAAAACTTCAAATTTTAAAGGAACCTTGTTTTGCTGGTATGTCATATTATTTTTAAAATTTTCACTGTAGAAAAATGTGTGGACATATATTTTTCTAAACATAAAAGTATGCTTTAAGAATGCCTAAATTTTAATTTTGGAGAGGCAGAACCTATAGGTTTAGTATTTATTGAGCTCTTTAATTTTTTATTCTAACCTTATTAACTTTCTAGATTAATTTCTTATCCATGATGTTTGGCCAATTTTTCAATAAAAACTCAATATCACAACTTCCACAAATTTACAATCAAAATTAATTTAAAAATAACCTTTCTTAGACTAAATGATTTACTTACTCTAGGCAATCATAACCAAGGTCTCAATAATTACCTAGTGTAGTTGGAAACATTTTGTGTCAATAAGGTTTTCCAAAATTCAATTAATTTGTCTACTTGAGATGTAGGTTTGTGCAATACTAAGTATTATAATGTATTATCGTAATTAACATCTAACAGCATTACTTAGATAATTATGTAACTGAATTTGCTTCTATCTTGAGCTACCAAACTTCAAGCTTGATTACAAATATCATTACTTATATTTTTTATGAATAAAACCAATGATTACTTACACAATAGTTTATGACTATCCTAACTTTATATTTAATAAATTTGTTAAAACTTACTAAGACAGAACGTTTTTGATCGCTATGTGCCGATCTTCATCAGTGTCTTCTGCTTGGAGATGTTGGGTCAAGCGGTGACGGTTTTAAAGGAAGGTTTTCGATACTATCAAAGAGTATGTGTGATTTGTATTGTGTTTGTTCGTTTAATGTGTTTGTATTTTGTGTTTTTGTGTGTCTGTAAATTTCATATTGTTCTAGTGTGTTTAGATGTGGCCCTTTTTTGGTTTTGTGTAGGATTTCTAAATTGTGATAAATGTCTGTGTATTTGTGTCCTGTTTCTTTTAAGTGATTGTAAAATGTTGAGTTGGTGTTATGTTTATGTTCTTCGACTCTTTGTTTAAAGCTGCGACCTGTTTGTCCAATGTAGAATTTGTTACATTCGTCGCAGTTTAGTTTGTATACGCCTGGTGCTTGTAGTTTATCTTTGTTGTTGGTGTTGTGTTGTATTTTATATTGTAATTTGTTATTGGTTTTGTATGCTATTTTGTAACCTATTTTTTGAAATTTGCGGGCTATTTTGTTTGTTGTTTTGTTTATGAATGGTAATGTTATGTATTTGTTTTCCCTGTCTGTAGTGTTAATTTTAGTGTTTTTTTTTTGTATTTTGTACTATAGTTTGTCTATTATTGTGGTGTTGTATCCATTTGTGTATGCTAAATATTTAATTGTGTCTAGTTCTTTGTTCATGTTTTCTGTGGTCATTGGGACTTCTTTAAGTCTATGGAGCATGGATCTGAAGGCAGCGTGTTTGTGTTGGATAGGGTGGTTTGAGGTGTTGTGGATAAGTGTGTCTGTGGTTATGGGTTTCCTGTAAATGTTGAAATTGTGTTTTTGTGTATGGATTTTTGTGATGGTTAGGTCGAGGAAGTTTAGGGATCTGTTGGTTTCAATTTCTGAAGCGAAGTGGAGTTTTGGGTGTATTTTATTAGTGTAGGTGAGGGGTTTTTCACATTGACGGCAGTTGCCTCTGTATAGTGTTATATCATCGACATATCTGTGCCAGTAAATAATTTTGTGTGCGTGTGTATTGTTTGTGAGTATCTTGGTGTTTTCTATGTGTTGTAGAAAAATTTCGCTTAGGACACTACTGATAGGACTTCCCATAGGTAGGCCATCTGGTTGTGAATAAAAGTTTGAGTTGTGGGTGAAATAGTTTTGTTCGGTGATGATTTGGAGGATGTTTATGATTTCGGTAACGTGGGTTTTAGCTATATTGTTCTGTATTAATTGGGTTTCTAGGATGTTGAGTGTTTCGGGTATGGGTATGTTGGTGTACGTATTTGTTATGTCGAGTGATAGTAGTGTTGAATTGTGTGGTATGTTTATGTCTTTTATTTTATTTATGAGGTTTGTTCTGTTTTTTATGTGTGTTTCTGTGTTTAAGTTTATGGATTGTCTAATTATTTTGTCCATGTATTTTGCTAATTTATGTGCAGGGGCATTCTGGTAGTTGATGATGGCTCAGATGGGAACGTTGGGTTTGTGAATTTTGGGAAGAGCGCAGAGGGTAGGTGCTTTAGGGTGAATTTGTTTTAGATGGGATTTTTTGTTTTTGTTGATAATGTATTTAGATGTATTAATTAGTTGTTTGATGGTTTTTGTGATATTTTTCTGTTGGGTCTGTATCTAGTTGTATTATATTATTATTTATTATGCAGTCATTGATTTTGTCATTTAGGCTGTTTGTATTAATGATTAATGTAGTGTTGCTTTTCTTTGCTGTGGTGAGTGTGATGTTGTTTAGTCGTGCTTTTTCTTTTATGTTTTCAGCGATTTTAATTTCATTGCTCATGTTCGAAGAACACAAACATAACACCAACGCAACATTTTACAATCACTTAAAAGAAACAGGACAAAAATACACATAACATTTATCATAATTTAGAATTCCTACACATCAACAAAAAAGGGCCACATCTTAACAGACTAGAACAATATAAAATTTACAGACACACAAAAACACAAAATACAAACATATTAAACGATCAAACACAATACAAATCACACATACTCTTCGATACTATTGAAAACCTACCTTTAAAACCGTCACCGCTTGACCCAACATCTCCAAGCAGAAGACACCGATGAAGATCGGCACATAGCGATCGAAAACATTCTGTCTCAGTAAGTTTTAACAAATTTACTAAATATAAAGTTCGGATAGTCATAAACTATTGTTTAAGTGATTAATAAGATTCACCGAACGTAATGGAGTACAAAATTCAAAAAAGATTACTTACAGACTTTGGCCTAAACAGTCTATATGTTGCATATGAAACTCCGCCAATGGCTGCAAAAAAAGGTACTAGCGATGCCCAATCCTTTACTGTAACATGTAAAATTTCCTTTAGATGAGTTGAATGTATTAAAATAGGTTTTACTATTTGAATATTAACAATTACAAAATATAATTCAAATATAAAAATGTTTAGAATTAGAATTTTGTAAGTAAATATAATTATAAGATGAAACTAAGAATGGTTAAATAATATTTTTAATTTGTACATTTTAAAATACTTAAAAACTTACCTGAAGTAGCATTTAATTGTAGATGCTCTCAATCAATTCTGACTTCAACAGACCTCTAAAAAAATCAGAGGGTCGAGAAACTAAATCTAACAGGATTTATGGATAATAATACAAATTACAGTAGAACTGGGTAGTGAGAGTGTGTGATAGGTGTAATTTGAAATGTTTGCATATTTCGTACAGTTTAATTACGTAAAGCCTGTTGAGCATAGTTTTGTAAAATTTGAAGGTTTTATTGATGGTTTATAAAACCAATTTCTATAAATGATACCAAGAACATAATACAGGTTCAGCCTGACCACTGCGCAGGAAGGGAAAGCAGACAGAGTAAAAATATAGTCTTAATGAAATTGATATAGACAAATTTTTTTTTTCAATTACTTGTTTGAATGTGTAACAAGTATCAACTTTTTTCTGCGGAAAATACGGAAAGTTACTTTTTTTCACATTTTAAATGTTAGCCTGTAATGGCATGTAGGCCTATAGCGTGAACAGGGGCGCTTAGTAGTTACAGTGCACTGTACCATGTCTAGATTTGGTTGTAATTTTATACAACATTACTATATACCAATATCAAAATAAACCAATATCAAAGTATCCAGTCAGGATAAAATTGGTTATAATTTTATTCAACACTACTATCTACCTATATTAATGTATACCTACGAAGTATCCAGTCAGGTTAGATTTGGTTGTAATTTTGGTAAATATTTAGACTTATTGCCAATGCAGAAAATTACAACCAAATCCATCCTAACTGGATACTTCGTAGGTATATTTTAATACATCTAGATAGTAATGTTGTATAAAATTACATTTAAACTAATATTTAATATGTGCAAAAAATTAACTTTTTGTATTTTCCGCGGAAAAAAGTTAATATTTGTGTTCTACACATTAAAAACAGTAATTTTAAAAAATCAACGTCATTAAGACTATATTTTTACCGCAGGCAGATGAGTAAGAACTACTATCAAGGGAGGGAAGCAATCCAGCATTGTAAATTACCCTATTCAATATCTTGTACACTGCGTGAATGTTAATAAAAGTCTGTCTCGGCAGATTTTTGTTGAGTTTTTCATGTGTTCCTTGTATCATGGGAAGTTTCTTTCTGTTTGACCTGTGATGAAGCTAAGGTAGCCATTACATTGATTTTGTATACTTCTGCTGTCATGCTTTTAATGATGAACTGTTTTTGTGTTGTGTAGATATTTTTATTTGTATAGTATTTTTTAAAGGGGTTTTTATTTGTTTTCGGAATGATGAAGTTCTTTTTATAATGTGTAGTCTTGATAAGTTAGTGTTAACACACCAAAGATCACCAAAACACCACAGATTCACAATAATATAACAACAGTCTTGTCTGTAACTCCCTGCATTAAACAATGCACTGATCTAGTGTGTAACATGTATGCTGAAACACATTAGTAAGTAGTGGTTTTTGCCGTGTAATAATTCATGATAACTGATCACAAATAATAGCTTTAATATTCCAAAAACTCAAATACGTCGCCTTTAAAACAACTAACACATCCAAAAAAAAAACACCTGTACATAATAAAAACTTTATAGAATAAACACAACAGAACATGAGTACACAAAATGATATGTAACAATTGCCCTAGTTTCTACATAGGGCAAACAAGAAGAAAATTCAACACTCAATACAAGGACCACATGATAGACATAAAAAACACACAACCTAAATCAAATTTCGCTATACATACACATAGCTACACACAAACACCAACATTTACAAAAATCTAAAAATTCTACATTTCATAAAAAAAAGCAATAAACACCATAACAGAAAACTTCGAAATACACAAACATCACAAAAACCCACCACAACACATTTTAAATGGTAACACACTCTGAATCAAACACGATATTTGAACATATAACTAACAACCTTTCTATGAACAACAGAGCACCAAAACATCACAAACTTACAATAATATAAACATCTGAGCAGGTCTTCTCCATAACTCACAGCATTGAACAATGTACTCATCTAGTGAGAAACATGCCTGCTGAACATCAGTTAGTAGAAGGTTTTTGCCAAGTGTAATCCATAAGTATATATTATTTTAAAAACCTGGTATTTATTTACCATGCCCACGTGTTTGATTTAGCTAAACAAATTATACCGGCGGACGAAGAAAGTCATCAGGGATACGAAAAAAGTAACGTAAACACTCGCTCTGTGAAAAAATACCATTTTATCAAATTAAAGTTGAGTAAAAAATTCAGTGCAAAGTAGTCAGAAGTACTACATTCGCGTATGAACGTACTACGTTCGCGTATGAACGTACTACGTTCGCCCTACTACCTATACATATATATAAATAAACCTATAAAGTCTCCAGTTACGATAGATTTGGTTGTAATGTTATACAATACTATATACCGATATTAAAATATACATGTAACGTGTCCGGTCAGGATAGATTTTGTTGTAATTTTATACAACATTACCAATTAGACGTCTACTTCCGCGGAGTAATACTTTTTGCCAGGTGACAACATGTGATCTCTATTCTAGCCTTACATGTGTACATTTAGTTAAACGTATAAAATTATAACCATATCTATCCTGACTGAATACTTCATAGGTATAAAAAATTAACCATCCATGGCAATAACAAACAATAATTACCAATATAGCTTCAGAACATGTTTTTGATTCGTTTTATAAGCATTGTAATGAGGGTGGACAATGCTTTTACCAGCACTGTTAGCACCACGTATGATGGAATTACAATTTTCCAAAATTATTAATTTTTGGGGCATGAGCGAGAGTTGTAATAATTTTTTTCCTATCACCGTTGACTATCTGTGTTGGCTGGTATAATTATTTTCGCTAAAATCGTACTCGTGGGCACATTAAATAAATACCAAAAACCCTCAAAATGTAAAACTGCAAGGTTTGTTTTTTTGGCAGTATTGACTATGTTGGGAAAGGAAATAATTATCTAGCATTTTAGAAATAGGCAAACTCTGATAATGGTAGTGCTGAATGACAGTTTTAAACATTTTTGTTAAAATTATACAAAAATGTCAACATGCTAATGTATAAAACAACTGTTAATTACAACTTTTATTCTAAATATACTCTTGAATATTTGGACTTGTCCAATGTCATATCAAATTCTACAAAACAAATATTTTTATTGAATGCAGTTTAAAATAATTAAGTACAATATTTTTTTTTTTAATCCGGTTTATGTAGTTAAAATATTGCTAAAGAAATTAAAAATGAAAAATACTGTTGTCTAAAACTGAATTATTAGTGTAAATGTAAATAATCGCAAAATAAGTTTCACTTTGGCCTACTTTGGTAAACTAGGGCAGGATCATATGACTTGGTAACTTATTATATACCATATTATTTCTTGTTAACCTACCTCCTAACCTGAACCATCCTCCAATAGAATTTGGTAAGGGTAAATTTGATAAATAATTAGGTACATGAACTTTAACTAAACTTGATACGGGTTCCATTTTTGACTTCTCACAGTAAAATGCACTAAAATATAATTGTACAGAAAAATTGAGGTTACTCCACTTACTTGATCTAATATTTTCTTAGATTTCATACATTACTGTACTTCCTGTTTTAACGAGAGTCAAATTGTTATTTCATTGCATTAATGAATATGAAATTCAATCATTGTGTGCAAACACGTTATAATACTATATCATCGACATTTACTCTTATAATTTCAATTTCGATGAAACTGATAATTGTTTCGTGAAATTATAAGAATATTAAACCATTGAATTCTCTTTAAAACACGTTACTAAAACTTTTCAGAATCTAAAAACGTTTAAATATGTTAAATGAATTTTTTAAAATATACACTTCCCAAATAGCAGCAAGTTAATTATTATTACCTAGATATTATTTCCCGAAACGACCGACTTAATGTAACAAAGTGATTGCTAATTTTACCAAATTGTTCAGTACCGTTTAAGATGAAAACAAATAATATAATTTTTAAAATATAGCCTAACGGTGAATTATAATAATAGCGGGTTTGAAATGAATGCAATATCATAATTATGATTTTGTCTTAATTTAACTTCTAGCATAATACCGTAATAAACAGAAGTAAATTTATAATACATGTATACTTATATTCATAAATATATATAAAGTGGTTCATGCTTTAACTGTTGTTGGGTTCACCTTATTAATGATAGATAAGATTCTGATGAAACGTCGAAACAGCCATTTTATGCACTACAAAATGAACAGATTTTCTAAAGATATTAACTATTTATCATATCTGAAGTTATACGGAATAACATTATATATAAATGCAGTCGATGCTCGAAAATTTGGACACGCAGTCAGTCTTTGAAAGTCGACTCGTAAGATTCTTGTTTAAGTACATTAGGGCCTATAGTGTATTAATCACTTAAACAATAGTTTATGACTATCCGAACTTTAAATTTATGGATTGTCTAATTATTTTGTCCATGTATTTTGCTAATTTATGTGCAGGAGATTTTGGTAGTTGATGAGGGCTCGGATGAGGACATTGGGTTTGTGAATTTTGGGAAGAGCGTGGAGGGTAGGTGCTTTAGGGTGGATTTGTTTTAGGCGGGATTTTTTGTTTTTGTTGATAATGTATTTAGGTGTATTGATTAGTTGTTTGATGGTTCTGTGATATTTCTCTGTTGGGTCTGTATGTAGTTGTACTATATTATTATTAATTATGTAATCATTAATTTTTCATTTAGAATGTTTGTAAAACACATTCGACCTAACCATAACAAAAAGCCACACACAAAAACACGGCTTTAACATTTACAGGAAACCTATAACAACAGACACACTTATCCACAACACCTCAAACCACCCTATCCAACACAAACCCGCTGCATCCAAATCCATGCTCGATAGACTTAAAGAAGTAGCAATGACCACCGAATAAATAAACAAAGAACTAGACACAATTAAATATTTAGCATAACAAATGAATACAACACCACAATAATAGACAAACTATGGTTCAAAATACAAAAAAAAAAAAACATTAAAATTAACACTGCAGAGAGGGAAAACAAATACATCAGATGACCATACTTAAACAAAACAACAAATGAAATAGCCAGCAAATTTCAAAAAATAGGTTACAAAATAGCATACAAAACTAATAACAAGTTACAATACAAAATAAAACACAGCACCAACAACAAAGATAAACTACAAGCACCAGGCGTATACAAACTAAACTACGACGAATGTAACAAATTCTACATTGGACAAACAGGTCGCAGCTTTAAACAAAGAATCGAGGATCACAAACAGAACACCAACAAAACATTTTACAATCACATAAAAAAAAAGGACACAAATACACAGACATTTACCATAACATAGAAATCCAACAGATCAACAAAAAAAGACCACGTCTCAACACAATAGAACAATATGAAATTTACAGACATACAAAGTACAAACATATTAAACGATCAAACACAATACAAATCACACATACTCTTTGATACTATCGAAAACCTACCTTTGAAATCGTCACCGCCTGACCCGACATCTCCAAGCAGAATCTACTGATGAAGATCGGCACATAGCGATTGAAAACGTTCTGTCTAAGTTAGTTTTAACTAATTTACTAAATTTAAAGTTCCGATAGTCATAAACTATTGTTTAAGTGATTAATAAGATTCACCGAACATAATGGACTAGGCTACATAATTTAAGAATTATAGTGCAAGTGAAATTGAATAAAAACAATAGTGTTGCATTTTATAACTCAGGTGGCCGCTACAACTCACTATTATCAGTTATATATATATATATATATATATATATATATATATATATATATATATATATATATATATATATATATATATATATATATATACATATATATATATATATATATATATACATACATATATATATACATATATGTATATATATATATATATATATATATATATATATATATATATATATGTGTGTGTATATACGTGCGTGTTTGTGTGTCTGTGTGTAAGACAATATTAAATGTGTATTTTGCAATTATGTAAATTAGAGAAGTCAATATATATTGCAAATATTGGGTTTCCAAATATGTTTTTCAATATAAATTATTTGTGAAGTAAATTTATATATGTTAAGACAATATAAATCAATAGTTTACGTATTTGTTTTAATTAATAGATTACAAAACCTATTGATTAAATACAACACAATTTTTGTGCCACTTTGATATTACTTGCATGATGAATCAGGAATCTAGAAAACTTTGATTTCCTTTATGTTCAGTGTTCACTAGGTGTGAAATCTACATTTAGTGTTTGGATGATATTATTATTTCGTAATTTAATTCAAAATTAATTTTAAAGTAAGTTATGCATATATTTTTAAGAAATGTAAGTTCAAGTGTTATTTACTGGTTTATGTACCAGCTTGTGTTTTTACCTTTGTGCAAAGTGATTGTATTGGTCATTGCTTAAATGGCCGTCCGCATATCCCCTTCCCACTTGACAATTTCATGTGACCCTTTCACTTACGAAATTTTTGTGTAAAGGAAAGTATTTTAAAAATATTGCCTATTCGTGATTTACTGAGTTATGACGGGAAGCTTTTGGGATGTTTTATATTACTAATAAGAGTTCTTAATTGTATACCTTGACACATATATTTCCATTTTGTGAGGTGATGGGACTGTCAAATTGTCTTTAGTTAATAGCTATGATTCATCCTTGAGCATAATATCTAATAATAGTATAGTGGGTGTTGGGTTAATTTTATAATTAGGTATAATTGAATTTAAGTTGTTAATGATATAATTGTTAGATGGATTTCTTTTATTGTGAAATACCTGGTCTTAATTTTATTTTTGCTTGAACTAAAGAATTAATATGTTAACCCATTCAGTTGCCTAATCCTTAAGGATATTTAACTTTTAATAAAAATACACAATTTGCTAAAATGCTCATACTTCTATTAATTTACGTTCAAACAGTAATGTTTAAACTCCAATTTAATCATAACCTAATTGTCTATTTTCTACAATTAGTATTATATATACATACATATATATATATATATATATATATATATATATATATATATATATATATATATATATATATATTATATAAGTAGTGTTAGTATACTAAATAAATAAACATTTGTATCTCTCCACGCCCATTCACAGCTTATACCTCAGCACTGAATTTTTTTTCCTACTTTAAATTAAAAAAAAGTAAGTTTCCTAGGTCAATAATGCACAATAACCAAAAAAATTCTTGTGGATATCGTCCTATTTGGTGGTTTGGAACAATTTTCCAAAATATTTTAGGTGGCTGCTCTTATGGATTTATAATTTACTGAAATTAGTGTTATACATGTGAATAAATTTGGTTTTTGTGCATAAGCTCGGCACCATACGATATTTTGGGAAATTGTTCGAAACCATCAAATAGGACGATATCTAAAAGATTTTTTTTTAATTGAAGTAGTAGGAAAGTTACTTTTTTTCAATTTAAAGTAGGGTAATAAATTCAGCGCGGATGTAGAAGTTGTGAATAGGCGCGGAGTGATACTTACATCACAGTGCTGCGCATAAGGTTGTACGCATCGACTGCGGTACATCACGCAACCGCGTGAGAGATTACGTGTGTAGATATTTGAGAAACAACTTCTCCAGTTAGGATAGATTTGGTTTTAAATTTATACAATACTGTATACCTATATTAAAATATACCAAAAAAGTGTCGTCAGGTTAGATTTGGTTTTAATTTTATACATTGAAATACAGTTGTAACATCACGAAGCATTTGTATAATAAAAATAAAATTCTTGTGGATATCGTCCTATTTGGTGGTGTTAAACAATTTCCCAAAATATCGTATGGCACCGAGCTTCAGCATTTTTACCGGTTTTATAAAATTTGAACATATCTGTTATAATTGGTAGTTTATCCGCACATATAATACACACACGCACACTCACACACAAATATGGTTCACTAAGTATAGTCTAAACTAATTATTACAATTACCATTTAAAGATTTGTTAAAATTTGTCCTAACCACGGATGAATATTATTATCATATATTGATGCAGTTAAATATTGAAGTAAAATAAATTATACACAAACTTGAAACTAAAGTAATGTAATAATAAGGTTATAACCTTACTAAGGTTATAAAAACACTATGTCAACAAATATTGACACATAACAGTTAGATTTTAATACTTGACCAATTATTCCAGTTAGTTTTCTTTTTTTGCATATATTGAAGTATTCAGTGTTCAGCTGCTTGTTTTGTAGGTAGATAGTAGGTTCAGTTATGTAGGTAATAATAATAATATTGCAATAATTGATAAATATATATAATTGTTTCCAATAAAGAGAACATTAAATTGCTTTTGAGGTGTGAGTAGAAATTCCTATTTTTTTCTTGTTCCTGATAACTTTCTGGATTGCCCAGTATATTTTTTTTGACAATATCGATTGTGTTAAAAAAGGAAATAAACACCATATTGTTTTATCTTAAGACTTGTATATATTGAACCATTTACTGACTTTAGTTTTTTCATTTGTCTTATATTATTTGTTGACAACCAAATCTATCCTAACTGGATGTGTATGTTAAATGTTCTATAAAAGAAACATTTACTTTATGTGTTAATTTGCCCCAATATGGTTATATGTTTTAACATTTTTTACAATTATTAAGGGCTTTTATCTTTTGCAGAATTTGAGAACTCTTTTTTGTTTTGTTTTAATGTATATTTGAGTAACTTGAAAAAAAAATCGAATTTGATTACTATTTTGTCGAGTATTATCAAAAGGCTATCTGTAGCAGTAAATGTGGTAATTATTAAGATCAGCAACTACCGCTCCGATCGGCCAATTTTTTTCATGATAAATTTGACCTAGCTAAACACGAATCTAAAGTTTTTTTTTAATGCAAACCCTTTAAAAAAAAATAATAATCCAACCTAACCTGACCTGACCTGGTTTTCTTAGGTTAATATGTGTTTGCCATTAAAAATAACTTCAGATTCGTGTTCAGAAAGGTCAAATCTATCAGGAAAAAAAGTTTCTCTGATCGGAGCGTTAGTAAGTACCAAAGTCAGGTCAGGTCAGGTTAGGTTAGGTTATTTTTTTTTTTAATGTAAATATGTGTTTGCAGTAGAAAAGAAACTCAAGATTCGTGTTCAGCAAGGTAAAATTTATCAGGAAAAAAAATTTTGCCGATTAGAGTGGTAGTAGCTGATCTTAATAATTACCATATTTTCAAACCAAGAGACATGAGCATACAATAATAAAATTGATTTTCCTCATAGCCTAGAAGTTAAAACAGTTCTTTTTTTTTAACAATATTGCTGAAAAATCTATAGCTGACATTGATATTACAAATGATCAAAGAGTATTGTACTACTACAAGTAATTTCATCTAGTCTAAACAGATGACTAAAAAATATGTTATGTAATATGTGTAGGTAACAGTAAGTAAATAAGTGTAGTAAAAACCAAGAGTAAAACATTTATAAAATAAAAAATATCTTGGTAACAGTAGATTTTCTCCCAAACCTCAACTCTTGAAGATTTGCTATTCAGTACACTTGAAAATGGAGTACTGCTAGACCGAGCAAACATTACGGTCAAATAAGGGAATACTAGCAGCTCTATGACCGAACTGAGTAAACATTGCAAGCAGATAATATGTGAACTACTGTTACTGTGCTGCTAGTATTCCTCTCTTTGGTCGCAATGCCTAATTGTCTGATAGTAACTACTGTACCCTGGAAAAAAAACTTCAGGTCTTATTTGCTCTAGATTACCCAAATACGACTATTAGATCTTGGTATTAGTGATTAGGATAAGTGATAAATGGTTGCAAAGAAACAGCGAATATTAACATCTTTTGTGCATTGTTTTTAGTGTATACATTTCAAATAGTAGTTAATCAATTAGTGTTTGAAATTACTTTGAGCCCATTAATAGTTTTAAAGTAAATTTGAAACAACCAATAACATGATCTAATCCATTTCAAGAAAAATTTATTTGATTTATATAAATTTCTGTTTTAGCATGTCAGGTTCTACACATAAATACCGTTACAAAAACACTGGACTAGATTCTCAAGAATTAAGGAGGCGAAGAGAAGAGGAAGGTGTACAAATACGAAGACAAAAAAGAGAACAACAACTATTTAAAAGACGAAATGTGTTTAATGAAGTTCAGCCTCCACAAGCTATTGTTGATGAAGATGGAAATATGCAGGTAATATATTTTTAATATTTTGTTGTTGAATCAATTTTAATTTGTGATATATTATGATAGATATACTTTTCAATGCATATATTAAAAGAGTTTTAATTTCTTGCAGAACCTCCCTACTTATATATATGTTTTATTAATTAAGACTTTCCATCGATTTATCATTTTTTAATTTTAATGCAAAAAGTTGTAGTTGAAGTAAAAAAATTAGATAAAACAAAGTACTAGAAAAACAAAACATAAATTAACATACTTACACATGTATAGGCTGCCCGGGTATATAAGCCGTGCCCTTTTCTATTATAATGATGGATGCCAAGTAAATTCTGCCAGACTCTAAAATATAGACTTTTGAAATATTGCAAAATGGTGAATTCTTGGTAGATTGTATTGGTTGTTGAAAAGGAACATGCCAGTTTATCATACCATTATAAAGACATACATCAATGCAATTGATCTCATTCATACAACTGTGCAACGACTTTCACTCTGACTTTCCAAAGACTATGAAACCTTTCTTCATTATTAGTTGATTTAGTCGTTGGAACATCATGGGTCGAGTAAGAGCAGACTACACTACAAAATATAAACTGCAAGTGCTATTTTAATAAACTACTTTAATTTTATTCAACAACCTGCTATTCATCTTCAGTTCATTGCCATGGCAACCAGCAGCGATTTTGGAGTCTGCATGTAAAAAGTTGACTTGATTCCTTGGAACTCTATTAGACATTTGCTGACAGACCAACGAGTCCTGTTACTTTATTTTTGAATTGTGTGTTTCATTATATAATTAATTTCTTTTTTTTCTGTTTTGATTTATACTTGAGTTTTGTTTAATATCAACAAACACAAAATCTTATATTTACAAGTTTTGACGTTTATATACTACTGAGATTTGCAAAAATTCAAATACAGTACAGGATAATGTTAGCTTTGTATAAAATAACATATCCATTGATTTTATTTTATTTGGCCACATGCTATTTATCACTGATTTGTCAACACAACCTGCCTGTACATGTTTGATGTGAATTCTCCGAAGCCTATTGATTTCACATCATATCTTTTGTCATTTATTCAGTTTGTATATTGGCTAAACTATTTTGATTTAGGCTTGAGTTTTGTATTTAGTGAAATACTAATATATTTAAGTTTTTAGTTTGTTGTTTTCATCTCTAATTGAAATGAGTTACATTTTGAATTATTTAAGGCTATACGAAATTAAAATTAAGGCATATATCTCAAAATTAAAATTCAATTAGGGTCTTAAAAAATTAAACCCTATTTTTTTAATACTAATTGCATTCTACTGTTGAATAAACTATTTATGTATAGCACTTTAAGGATTAAATTAGCTGACTTCAATATTGAGCCTTACCCATTATCACAATATAAGCATAGATTTGTTTTAATTGTTTGACCTTGTGTACTACAAGAGATAATAATTCCTGTGAGATACAGTTGCACAGAGATAACAATCCCCCGCTGAAATAACTGCACCTAGGCCTTTTGTACTGGAAGATAGGACAATCCCTCTCTTGAATAGTTGCCCCTAGGTTTTTTACTAGTATAAGAGATGACAGTCTCTCTATAAAATAATTATACCATTAGGTCTTTGCATACTAAAATATATGAAAATCTCTCTGAAATAGTTGCAGACAATCTGGAATTGATCTGATGTAAGTTTATAGATAAACGAGGGAGACAAAGCAGCTTTGGTATTAAGGCTATGGACATATAGAACACAACTGGTAACGGTAACGCAACACAGACTGAAGTCGCTTTTTCACAGCATATAGAGTTGAATGCACATGTTCATAGTTAAGTGAGAGTACAGCGAGTACGTGTTCATAGTCACCAGTGAGTGACACATAAACTAGATTTTCTCCAGTCACGACATCTGTAAACTCGTTTCTCAGTTGCTAGCAGTATTTTTTGTGTTGTGAATGCGTTTCTAAAGAGTGCTACCAATTTTAAATATTTATTATTTTTAATTGTATTTTTTTTTTTTTTTTTTTTTGAATAGTTTCTTATTATTCTGCTATAGTATGTCACTAAAACAAAATATTGCTGGTTCTGATCATGATTTGTGTACCAACTTCAAGACAATACGAATGATTACCAACAATGTTTTCAAAATATATAAAATCGGCATTCGAACTATAAAACTAATTTTTATTTCATTGTAATGTAATGTTATTTAAAGTTTTGCAGTTATACATAAATGACCAATGAACCTTACATGAGTGTTATAGTTAATCTTTCTCCCGCTGAAATCCGCTCCTGCCAATTAGTTGTTTTTTTGCTTGATGATCTCAAATACACGACTTAAAAGGTAGTTGTGACTGCTAATGCTCATATGATAATAACTAAAGAAATTGGCCTGGGTAATTTCATAAATTTTGCACAGTAATGTATTGACTTTGTCTCCCATTAATAGCGTTATGGGGGTGTACACTGAATTGTCTTTTTTTGTAATAATTTTGTAGATTTTTTAAAAATATACACAACGCCCCCAACTTTCTCTGATAACGACATAACTGACCACTAAACTAGCAATTTAATATGAACAATTTTGTAAACCGATTCTAGCAACTTTTCAAGTAGCAACTTGAGTTTACGTTGCATTGCGATCACCAGTTGCTTTCTGTATGTATGCGGCCTAAGAGTAAGGGAGAAATACAGCTTGTGTTGACAGGGTCACTTATATGAAGTTTTACTTTGTTCAAGTTTAGGAGTTGTATAAATTGTTTTTCTTGTAGGAGGACATACTCTCTTCCTTAGTTGGTTTGCCTGTCATTACTGAAGAAATGGTCGCATCTCTGTACAGCAACAACGTAGAAGAACATTTAGCAGCAACACAGAAGTTTCGAAAACTTTTATCTCAAGAACCAAATCCACCTATTGATGATGTCATACGTACAGGGATTGTACCAAGATTTGTGGAATTTTTAAAGAACAACACCAACTGTACTTTGCAGGTATAGAGTTAACAGTAATATATTAAATTATCCAAAAATCTTTTTATTATTAGCAGATTTATTTAAAATTACCTGTGATGTTAAGGTTACATTTGATGGTTTGTATGTTGATGAATGAATTTTTCATTAAAAGATCTAAAGAAACTTAGAATTCATAAGGTAAACTTTTTAAATTGTAATATAGCATACAAAACAGCAGTATAAATTTTTATCTATATTTAAAGAACATTTCATGCCATTAAAATATGAATAGTACAAAAATAATTAAATGCTTTTTAAAACGTTAATAAAAAAAACAGTTTAATAGTTAATAAACATGTGTTAGTAATACAACAAAAAATATTTGTCAAATAGATAGTTTATATTTATTTAGTAAATATTGATCACTAAATCATTGGTATATACTTTAATTAAAATTTATGGATCTTTTCCGTTATACGTATACCACTATTTAAATATATTGAATAATACATTTTAACCATTGTTTGGTATAAATAACGGAACATGTTTTAAAACATGTTTTCCTCATTTTCAACCTTTAGAACCGGCTTTCTTATCTGTAAAGCGGTTTTCTTATCTGTAATCTGGCAGTCGTCAGTTTGTTTGCGAGACATAATGAACTTTCTTCGATTGGCCGATCTATACAAAACTGAAGAAGATGCGATACATTTTTTCCAAGGTAAATCTGTTTTGCATAATCCTCGGAAATGTGTGCGTGGACACGACATAGTCCTTAACGTGAATTCGTGTAAATGGGTATGTTCTAAACGTGAGTGCCGTGAGTACAAATCTATTCGAGTTGACACTTATTTAACAGGTTCGAAACTGCCATTTCGAAAGGTGTTACTTTTTATCTATTGTTGGTCCAGGAAATTAACAACAATTGAATTTTGTGAGCACGAACTAGAAATCAATCATAACACAACTGTAGATTGGTGTAACTATATGCGTGAAGTATGTGCAGACAATTTGTTACGCAACCCTATTCAAATTGGAGGACCTAACACAACTGTGGAAATTGATGAAAGTTTATTTTCGCGTCGTAAAAATAATGTTGGTCGTGTACTTCAACAACAATGGGTATTTGGAGGAGTTTGTCGTGAAAGTCGTGAGTGTTTTTTAATTGCCGTTCCTGAACGTTCCGCTACTCAACTTTTGCCCATAATTAAGGAATACATTAGGCCGGGGACAACAATTATATCTGACGAGTGGCGAGCCTATAATAGCATTTACAGGTTAGGCTATGAACATTATACGGTGAACCATACGTATAATTTTGTTGATCCCGAAAATGGTGCTCACACACAAACAATTGAGAGTACTTGGCGTCTGGCTAAACAACGAAATAAAAACCAGTGCGGGACCAGAAGCACTTTGTTAGATTCTTACCTGTGCGAGTTCATGTGGCGGCGGCGGCACGCAGGAAAGGACTTGTTTGAGGAAATACTGCGTAATATCGCCGAGTATTGGCCACCTTCATCAACATAATAAGGTAACTTACTTACATAAATATAATACTTATAATGAAAAAGCATATAATTCGACATTAAATAGTGGTATACGTATAACGGAAAAGATCCAAATTTATATTAGTTTGCAAAACTTCTTTAGTTTTTAGTTATTAAGTTAGAACCTATCAGATAAACATCTTGCCAAGTGTATAATTTATTTATGAAAAATGTGTTTATTTATAAACAATTATTGAGAGAACATTTTTAATTGCACCAAGCAATCGTTATCAGTGTCTCATGACAGTAAAATCCACATACTTATTTATTATCAAAGTTTTTTTATCTATTTACTATTACTTAAAATGTTATAATTATCAATAACTATATATTCTTGTTGGTAAATCCAGTTTTAGTAATACTATTAACATGTCTATTCTAGACACTGATGTGAGCAGAACATTATAAATAAAAGATCGGTTGGATAAGTGGAACGGTTGACAGTGTAGATCGGAAATTGTTAGTTTGTGTTATTGAAATATATATTGTAAATGTGGTTCTTGTTTGCTATTTTTATTTAGACAAAATGTTTAAATTGATAGTTAACTTATTAATTTATTTCCAGTAAATAATAAATTTTATATGAAAATTGTAAAACCTCTTTTCCTTTGCATGCTCTCTATTCAAGAATCTATGAAAACTTAAAATATTGATTTTAATCTGTAGGGGAAAGTTTTCTTGGCAATAAGAGTAATTTATATTTTAATAATAAATACTGTCCCTGAAAAATAGTGTGGAAGATCCTAATGGAAAACAATGACTACAAAACTAGAAAACTAGAGGAATGCTTTTTAAATAAAATGTGTTTGTTGTTGGATGTTGGACTTTTAATAAAGTGATGTAAGAGTTCTTAAATATTTTCGTGATAAATGAAAAAATTGGGAAGGTATGTTGGGAAGAATGGGGAAAGAAAACAAATACTGATAATGTTTGAGTACACAAAAAAAAAGTTGGCTTTGATTTTGTAAGAAAACAATATAAATATGAGAGACAGACTTATAAAACATTGAAAGGCAGGAATGATAATACAATTTTTAGTTATAAAGGAATCAAGCAGAGTATGCAAGGGTATTATTTCAAAATCCATTGTGTCCTTTGAATTACTAGAATCGACCTCCATTATTTTAATATTTAGCCTAAAGGATTACAATTTACTAGACATGTTAAGGGCAAGAAAAAAAAACATCCGAACTTATTCTTCTTGTGTTACACTAAGAAAAACAAAAAATAGATTTTGGGGCAGTAGTTGAGGTCTGAATTTTTTACTCTTATTAAAAGTAATTTAATTATTTTAAAATAATTTAATAGTTGCTTGGAAACTTTTACAGTTTGAAGCAGCCTGGGCATTAACAAATATTGCCTCAGGAACAAGTTTACAAACTCGGATGGTTATAGATGCAGGAGCTGTTGTTGTGTTTGTACAACTGTTGAGTTCAGAATATGAAGATGTTCAAGAACAAGCAGTTTGGGCGTTGGGGAACATTGCTGGAGATTCACCAGAGTGTAGAGATCATGTCCTTGATTCAGGAATACTTGTACCACTTTTACAGTAAGTTCAGTTAATTGTTTTTATTTAAAAAAATATTTATGTTCTCATAGTAAGATATCATTATTTATAATTTATCACATCAACTATTCGAATTGCTTTCAAAATTTCAGAAAAGAATTGAGATAAAACATACTGCGATTCCAAAATATTGATAATATATAGTTGACTGTTGTTCAAGTGGCTGCCCTGGCCCAACTGTCTATTGGGTTTTATTAGTCAGTCAGTTGCTTTAATCTGTTACTTTAATGATACTATTTTGGATCGCTCCGTTGTTTTGTTTTAGAGTGTGTTTTGTCGTTCACCATGGTTTCTAAAAAAACGAGTTGTCTTATTGTTAGCGGATAAACTAATTATAGATCAATCAGATAAAGTAGTTACAACAGTTGGCTGAGCTATTGGTGTTAGACAGTTAACAATTTTAGACATAAATGGAGCAAATCTATATTTCCTGTCGCTGCTTGAAAATGAAAGTACTTGAAGAAAATCAATGAAAGCAGAAAAAAAGATGCCGTTTTCAAGTATTTTTTGCAATAACGTTGTATGGTAAACCTAATTTTATGTCAAATTCTTTGTGACAGGATCGTAGCTCAGAAGCTTAGAAAAAATATAGAGCTATAAAAAAAACTTCTTTTATTTTTATAATTTTTCAAAATTTATATAATGGATTGTATAAGTTTTTGAAAAACAAAATTTTAGTTACTTCAATATGTGTTTACTGTTTACTTACAGGTTACTAAGCAAATCAACTCGGCTTTCAATGACAAGAAATGCTGTTTGGGCACTTTCAAATCTCTGCCGAGGGAAGAATCCTGCACCTGATTTTGCCAAAGTGTCACCCTGTTTGCCTATCCTATCAAGACTATTATTTCACACTGATCCGGATGTACTTGCTGATGCTTGTTGGGCTTTGTCTTACTTAAGCGATGGACCAAATGATAAAATTCAAGCTGTTATAGATGCTGGAGTTTGTAGGCGGCTAGTTGAACTTTTAATGTAAGTGATTGATAAGTTTTTTTAACATTTATCTACAGGATGTTATCAGTTTTAATAAGTTTAAAGGAATATAATAACATTCATTATACCAGTTGTAATAAGGTTTGTATAGACATTTTTCTTTTACAGCCTTCATTGGCAAACTTTTACATACAAGTTAAATTGGACTTAAGTCTGTGCTGTCAACTCAATCCAAGTCATTATTTTTTTTTTACTGAAGAAATTCTTGGGTTTTCTAGTATCATTGCAAGATTGAAGATTTAATAGGTTTACCTGTTACTTCTTGAACAGAGAACATATACTGCTGTTAAACTTTACTTTCTAAACTTATTTGATGTATGAGAAAACTAGTTTTGTGAAGGAACACGTACATTATACACATAATACTAATTTGTTATTTATCTTGATTGCTTTTCTGGATAGATCAGAAACCGCAATGTTATACAGCTTCACACGTTCGCTACCGAACGGCGCATATATACCGTCTGGTTTATCTTGACGGACTGGCAGTAAGAATTCGATCTTTCCACACAGACCAAGTTAATGGGGGTCCTACCTTTGTTACAGACCAAAAGTGGAATGTTGTTGTGATAAGTTTATTATAACTAGAGTTTATTACTAGAAGTATTTTTGTTGAATGTATATTTTTGTTTTTAGTGTTTTTTGGGATGACGCATATATGAGCCGGTCAGTCTAGAGCAGGAAAATTTTATGGAAAACTGAGCGTGCTACTGCAAAGGCTTATTTCAACAAACACCCAACTAGGGTCTTGGCTAGTCATGCTAAACAGATTGTTTATAAAGGCTTATATATATCAAAAAAAATACAGACAATATAATTGTAACAGAGACAAAATATGTTTACATTTAAATTCCATGCACAGTACAGAATATTTACAAACGCACCTATCACTTTGTGACACATTTCCATCTTTTGTGATAAATGTCATTTAGAGTAAACCTAGTAAAATGTGATCATTCAAAACAAAAATTGCCTCAGTAGCACGAAGGAATAAACAAGGGTGTCAACTGTATTTTAGCGTCATTGACCTTGATAACTGAGAGACCAAACTTCCCACATTAACGTCAGGCGTGTTTATAGACAGATATATCCAGCTGTAAAATAAGCCACAATTTGTCAGAGGAATAAAAGTAATAGGCAGTGTCCCAAATTTGAGCCGTAAGTAAACTTTGTTGAATACAATATTTCTAATACTTATGAATCATTGCTAAACGTGTGTGATTCTGGGATATTGCTTACACTTACATTTTAGAGAATTAAATAAGGAAATCGTAAAGAATTAAAAGAAGCTATGCATTTTTAGACTCTATGGGGGGTAAAAGCAACCAAAATAATAATGTCTTTGAAAAGAATTGGGCTGACATTAATGCTTTTTGGTACATAACAATAACAATCATGAAGCTTGAAAACTAATAAAGATAAAATTATTCAAAATATTAGAAGATAAAGATACAGAAAACAAAGTAACTAAATTATTTGTTGAAAAATGTATACTAGGACATAACTTCAAAACAATACCAACAGTTGGCTATAACAAAAAAAAGTTAATCTTGGAATGACATCAATACTAGATATGCAAACGGAAACATTTTTAAAACACAGCAAGAATAATTTGATCAATTTTTCATTGCCATTAATGTCTTATAAAATCTGTCTTGAATCTAAAACTAAAAGAAAATACTTAGCATTTTCTAGTCTACTCAAAGCTAGATCCAAACCTTAGAGATTCTTAAGAAAATCCAACTTTATTTTGACGTTGAAAAACTGAAGTATTGGATCTCTATCTAATCACATGAAAGATCATTAATCAAACTACATGTTAAACAGAAGATCATTATTATTTATAGTAGTTGAATGAAGTTTAATGGTAACATGAGCTGGCAGTGTTTCCATCTTTCCTGTGTAATAGAGATACAGATAGTTTTTAGCTATTTGTTAAATATATATATATATATATATATATATATATATATATATCCATTGAAAATACTGTTTTACTAATCGTTTATCAGTCTATGCAAATCTTATAGACAATTTTATCAGAAGGTGTGTAATTGCTTTAAAAGAATATATTTCTATTTGTTTTATAAAAAATAACTAGTATTTTTGTTTGAACTTAATAAAATTATCACTTGCCAAACTTATTAAGTTTCAATCTGCCTGGAGGTTTTTAGGTAAAATATAAAAAATCCCTGACATAATAAATACCATATTTACAAAAAATTTTGCATTGTTGTAAAGGGAATGAAACAAGCTTTCAGAAAATATATACATATGAATTTATTACTTACATATGATGGCTTTGTGCTCCTTTGAAAAAAGTATACAAAAGTCAAAAAAATTATATAGCAATACTGTACATCAATGCACATGACTATACATTCTTTACATTGGATTTAAAATAAATATTACATGTTATATTTCATTGTAAAGCTAAAACAAAATGTAATTTTGAATATTTTTATTAAAATTTAGAAAACTCCCTAAAATCGGATCATTTACATTTCCATTCAGTTGAACCATGAAACATATATCGATTGTACCACGGCCTAGATAGGTTTCACTGTCTTGTTACTTTCTAAAATCAACATATCTCGAATTGAATCGCCTCCCAAAGTGTTTTTAGCTATTATATCTATAACGTAATATCTCTAGAGTAAAAATTAAATAAATTAAAAAACTGAAAGCTAAATTTAAAGCGAAAATCACCAAACTCGAAGCTTAAACAAAAATTGCACAAACTACAAATTAAATAATTGAAATGGCAGATAGATAAAATTTATAGTAAACAACAACAAACTTGAAACGTAAACACCACGGACTAATAAAACACTCATTAGCTTTTGTTCACCACATTTAACTAAATAAATTTTTGTTTGTAAAATAAACTCTGAAAGGCCTAAAGGTAAAGACATGTAAAGTAGAATAACCAATATAAAGAACAATATCGACAAAACTAGGAATACAGCTATTATGTTGCTGTGGGAATTATGTTGCTCAGGAGTACGGGAACCTGACCTATACACGGGCATAGGCAACTAGAATTAACTAAATAGCCTGATCTATACTTTGGCGTAGGCTTGAAAGTGTTAAAAGCATTAAGTGATAAACAGTATCTCGCCGATCAATTAAAGAGGTAGAAAATGTTATATCTCAGTAAGTATTTACTCTAGTTATAAGTTTTGTGAAGTTAAAACTTAGTTTGTATGTAAAAACAATCTGTATTGTTTTGTTACTATGTTTGTATCACACAAACGTGACATGACATTTTTCTTTAAATAACTGAAATATTTTCTAAAAATTAATGGTAGTTATACAATATTTGTCATTTTTAGTTGGATGACAGTATTCAAAGTAGAGTGTTACTATTAAGAAGGCACTATTTGATTATATAAGATTCTGCAATATTATTTCTGTTGCAGGCACAATCAGCACAATGTTATCTCAGCGGCATTAAGAGCAGTCGGAAATATTGTAACTGGTGACGATGTTCAAACACAAGTTATACTAAATTGTTCTGTATTACCATGTTTACTAGAATTACTTGTTGCAACAAAAGAATCAATCAGAAAAGAAGCTTGTTGGACGATTTCCAATATCACTGCTGGAAATAGACAACAAATACAGGTTAGTAGACATTTGCAAGGTATTGCATTTGTCAAAAACAAGAAACTTTTTTAAGGTAAATTGTCAACATTTATGGAATAGAGTTCTTTTTAATGTACTGCTATTGTTAGAATCATGTTTGATTTATGAAGTAAATTTTCTTTTAACCCATTGCAACTTACGTTATTCTTGATCCAAGCAATATTGGAGGTATGAATTAATTTCTCACATTAATGGAGTTGTGCTTCATATTATTGTAAAATATTCTCACATATAAAGTACTAAATATTATATATCTTATACAGGTGCAGTTTTTTATCCATTATTTTTTGAATTAATTAGTTCATTATTTGTAATAATACTTAGTAAAAACAAATTAAAAATACTTAGGGGGACATAATTCTTATACATGTTTACACTAAATAGTTTTATATTTAAAAACTTTAGTCTGGTGTAGTTTGAAGCACCCTTTTTCCAAATTTAATAAAACTTAACAAAGTTTATACTCAAATCGACTTTTGATGACCACAGTACGTCACACAAACAACATCAGCTACTGATTGATACCGAGTACCAACTAAACTGAGCTAGACAGTCCACTTGAAATAAAATCTGATGACAGGTATATCTATCTTGTTGAGAATGTCTGATAAAAGAATAAGTTATAGGTTACAAATATCTATATCCTTATCTACACTGCAGGTTTTTGAGAAACGATAAATATCTCTTAGACATCATAGACATCTAGTTAGTTACCTGACACATCAAAAAATAAACTCTTGAAGCAAACAAACAATGAATATCATGACAAAAAATTGACTTCTGTATGATATGAATGATTAACTTGTTATGACGAATGAGTATTATTCGTCTTCAGAATGAAATAATGTAGAAGAAAATCATCATTGAAATTTTGAACCATAAAGCAAATAATAGATTTTTCACTTTTTTATTTTGTGTGTAAATATATTTAAAATGGCTCCACTTGTCATATATATACATGATAGACTATAAAAGCATAAAATTGGATTTCATTTAATTGGACATTAATTATAAACTGAGAGTGAATTTTTATATAATTTTATAATTTATATTATAATTTATGATGTGTAATTTATAACATTTTATGCACTGTAATGATTTAATGTAAAATTTAATGTATATATCTTTCTACTTGTACTTTATTAGCTTATTAAACACAAGTAGATATTTGTTTAAAAAGGTTTCTCATCAACACATGACAGCTAATTTTGTTTAATCTTTCTTAATTGGTACATTAAGAACAGAATAGTTGTTTGAATAAATAAGATACTACCTGGGAATTATTGACGTACCAGTAATTATTGAAAATGCAAATTTTGTTTATATAAAGTAGAAATGTGTGTTTCAACATTTCAGGCGGTCATAGAAGCTAATATTTTCCCGCTCTTGATGGATATCTTAGGATCTTCAGAATTTAAAACTAGGAAAGAAGCAGCCTGGGCAATCACAAATGCAACTTCTGGAGGTACTGCGGAGCAAATAAAATACCTTGTTAATCAGGTTTGTGTCTTTTAAGTTGGTAATTTTTTGTTGGTTTAACAATTCCAACTTTTTATTTTGAAATCTTTTAAAATTTGGTTTCACCATTAAACCACTTTTAAAACTAGCAACTAATAAGGCATCAATAATTGATTATATCTTATTATTTTTGAATAATTTTGTCTGTATTTAGTAATTAAATAGATTTATAACAACCAATTATAGAGAACACATTGAATGACAAATTTTTTTAACATACATGCTCAGTGTTTTCTTATCACTATGGTATTGAAATCCTATAAAGAAAATACTAAATTTATCTTGTTCTCATGGAAAGAATTTGAAATTTCTCAAGACCTTTTGCTGTACAATTATCCTTTATATTTATAATTAAATTAAAATCAATTTAAAATGTAATATCTTGATATTGCAGCTTAAGGCTAAATGGAAACAAAAGTATTAAAAGTTCTCAAGATTTGCACGTCTTGATGTAAAAACATCATTCCTACTTCCATACTCGGGAAAATTTACTGTCAATATAAAGTATACTAAAAAGAAAGAAAGAAAATTAAATACTATTTACACATTCCTTTTTAATTTAATCATATTGATTAAATTGTAAAATTACAGAATAAGCATGATAAAGAGATAGTTTATCATTATCAAATTGACGTACAACTTGTATATAAATTTGCAGGACATTTAAAAAGACTTTAAATACATAATGTAAAGAATATAAATTTCATTTCTACAAAAATCCTAAAAAACAATGTTTTGTCCAAACAATGATGAAATATGCATCATCAATTTGGCCTAATGTATAAATTTTACAGAAAAAGTTAATCATAGAAAAAAAGATATTGTTGAAATCGTGTAAACAAAAAGATCAGGAAAATGTCTATTTATAAAATATTTTCCAGGGAGTTGTGAGTCTATTGTAGGTAAAATTTAATTGTGCTGATAAAACAGTGACGCTTTCATGTTTTAGCTGTGATTTCTTCATAATGTCCACTTCGAGTTAACCATAACATGCACACATTCTAATTTGTGCTAATTTAATGTAAAATTATAACAAAATTGACTAGTTGAAAAAATAAAATTTAATAAAAGTTTGCTTTACATATGTGTTAAAAGAACTCCAGGTGCTCTTTGCTAATGTTTTAGGATGTTAATTTGCAGCACTTAATTCACGTAGATTTACCAGTTACTGTACAGTGATTTTTCTTGTACTTCTTACTTACTCCCTTAATCTTAAATAACTTTACTTGATAAATGTTAGAAACGAACTCCTGTATTACTATTCTTCTTATTTACTTAATATACGAGGTCTGTTAAAAAAATACGCGGACTGTTTGAATTTCGTGGCTCAAGTTAGTTTCAGGAGAATTCGCTTGGTGTCTCATCAAAGTACTCTCCTCCCCAACGCACACAGTTATCCCAACGGTGTTTCCACTGGTTAAAACTGTCCTGGTACGATTCTTTTGTGATGGCATTCAGCTCTTTCGTCGCATTTGTCTTAATCTCCGAAATCGTTTCAAATCTTCTTCCTTTGAGGGGTTTTTTTGGGTTTTGGGAATAAGAAAAGGTCACAAGGAGCAAAGTCAGGTGAGTAGGGGGGGGGGGGGTAAAGAACAGTGATCGAGTGTTTTGCCAAAAACTCCCGAGTGCTGAGTGAGCTGGACCGTTGTCGTGATAGAAAAACCAGTAATCACTTCTCTACAGTTCTGGCCTTTTGCGTCGGACGGCGTCCCTCAGACGTTTCAGTACTTCAATGTAGGTAATCTGGTTGACTGTAGAGCCTTCAGGGAGGTACTCGTAATGAACAACACCCTTAGCATAAAAAAAAACTGTCAGCATTACCTTCACATTCGACCGAACTTGGCGAGCTTTTTTGGGTCTTGGGGACGTTTGACTCACCTATTGGGATGATTGGACCTTCGTTTCAATGTCGTAACCATACACCCATGATTCATCACCGGTTATAATTCTTGACAAAAAGTTCTCATCTTTATTTGAACGATCAAGCAGTTCCCGACAAACCAGGATGCGATTGGCTTTTTGGTCGTCGGTCATCAGGCGTGGCACAAATTTCACAGTGACGTGGTGCATCTTCAATTTTTCGGTCAAAACCTCGTAATAAGATCCAACTGATATCCCACACTCTTCGGAAAGCTCGAATGGTCAGACGTCGATTTTCGCGCACCAGGGTGTTGATTTTGTCAACGTGTGGGTCGTCAGTTGACGTTGAAGGGAGTCCAGGACGCTCATCGTCATCAATCGACTGTCGGCCACCCTTGAAACGGTCATGCCACTTGAAACATGCAGTATGCTTCATGGCAACATCGCCGTAGGCTGTGTTAAGCATGGCAAATGTTTCTGTTGCAGATTTCCCTAGTTTTACACAAAATTTCACAGCAATTCATTGCGCTTTCAGGCTGTCCATTTTACAATCCGACAAACGAAAAAAAACACTCTTTACTAAACTGCTTGTAACTCATCAACGAATGAAGATATCTGTGACTGAAATACCGCGTTTTAATCAGCTGATTTATACGAACCTAGTGACACCAAGCGGATTCTCCTGAAACTAATTTGAGCCGCGAAATTCAAACGTCTGCGTATTTTTGAACAGACCTCATAAAATCTCCCTTAATTAGTTCATCCCTAATCCAACTTGAATTTTTCTGTACAAGGCCTCCCAAAACTTGTGTTAACTCTCTGGTAGTTAATAACTTATTCCTCTACCCTCAGTGTATTTCACTTAGGATATCAGGATTTCTATCCCTTGTTATGGTATTTCATCCAATTAGAGTTGTTTTCTAATTTTTGAACAAGTGTAACGTTCTGAAAATAGAAACATTTTTGCTGTTTGAAATTTGTCAGTTGTTAGAAAGCTACAGTCATTCGTTTCTTAACACTATCAAATGTTAACTTTGTAACACTCTTGTTTACTGAAATAGTTCTATTTCTGAAAATAATAATGCAACCTTATGTTGCCAGAATGTCCCAGACTACGCTTTTATATAATGCTTAGCTGACAATACATTTGTTTGCTCCATTTGTCGGCTTTTGCTTTAAAATTTCTAATTTAACATAGCTGAATATTAGTTACCAGCTTTCTAATATGCCTAATTAGGCAGGTGAATATACCTGAAATTCATTCGATTATAGTATATGGGCCGCTTGTACTATAACCTCAAATAGTTTTAACTACAAAATAATTATAATACTAATACATAAAATTACTTCATATGAAGTAAAATTATTTTATAGATATACTTTCTATGAAAATTATTTCTTCAGCTTTATGATCGATTTAAGTTTTATTTAACTCATAACAGGTGGTATCTAATGTTTACTATACATTGTTTGTTAAATTAACACCATTTTAATTTACTTTCAACTTTATTTATTAACCGTTATTATTTGTTATTTCATATTATAGTTATTTCATATTATAGTTATTTTCATTAATAAATGTTATTTAAACAATAGACCAATTTAGGAGTAAAACATTGCGAAAACTGTAATCAAGGTGTTTTGTTTTTGAATTATTTTCCCCTAATCGTTTGATAAAGTCTGTGTGCGCGAACGTAACAAATTCAAAGACAAATAAACATTCAACTTAATACTGTCTAATCTAATTTAGCTAGTTTTTAAACCGGTCTCAAAACTAGTAGATATAAAAATAGTTCTTAAGTGCTGTTATAAAGTAAGTACGTTATAATAATTATGAATTTTTATAGGGTTGTATTCCTCCATTGTGTGATCTTTTGACAGTGGTAGATCCCAAAATTATTCAAGTTGCACTTAATGGCTTAGAAAATATCTTGAGGCTTGGTGACCAAGATGCAAAGGCACAAGGTATTGTTAATCCTTACGCAGTTCTCATTGAGGAATGCTATGGTACGTATGATTATCCAACAACCATTTCTTTTAATGTTAAAATAATAGCGTTAATTTGTCTTAATGTATTTATTGCTGTCAAGATATATATTTATAAATACAGTTTTGTATTATAAATTCTTTCAGGTAATACCACTGTATTACCCGTTAATACCACTTCAACCAAGTTAAAGTTTAGAGAATTTTATTAAACTGAAAACTTTGTCACATGGAAAAAGAAATAAAGATATGCTACTGAGGACATGCCTTTTTCTAACACAAGAGTAAGAGTCTATTACCTCTTTCTCTCCTTGATCTTAATAAAGATTTATAAATTTCTACTAATTTATTGCTAATTTGCTCTTTTATTTTTACATTTCTTTAGTAACCCTTCAAGAATTTTGTCGTTTTCTGTTATAGATACTATTATCTTAAATATTCAGCGTCTTTTAATTCTGTTTTAATCTTCCTCAATTCCAGGTCTTTGATATGAATATTAATATGTGTTGATATGTATTATGCTGTAATAAGGGTTCTACCCTTACCTTCTGTATCTTTCTAGGTAACATATAAACACCTTTCTGATACTCTGCCAGAGAACATCTATTTCAGGGAAGCAATCTCTGTCTACAGGAATCGCGAGGTTGCCAATTTCAAAAAGAGTTTTGTGTCTGTTTCCTAACATATTCAATACTTAGCTCTAAATACCTTCGAGAATGGGTTAGGCTATTGCACGGTTATTAAAGAAACCTGTGTATAACTCATTCCAGTGTAATTAATTTATTCTTTTCAATGCCATGCAAAATATCAGATTTCGGTATTTCACTATTATCTTCAAATTATAGATCTTTTGTTATATTTCTAGTCGAGCTCACAGCGGTAAATAATTTATTATTAGTTGAGGCAGAGATGTTGATTTAACCAGGAGTTATTTGTTGCATTATTGGTTTCATAAGTAAGTGATTTTTAACAATGTTAAAAAGATGTTTTCTTTTGTCACCTTGTTTACATTAGTTTTACTCACGATATAGAGTCAACTCCTTACGGTTCGTATATTGAAAATTCACTTTGTAACTGATTTGCAGTATAGCGCAGTAAAAACATTATGTAAGGTTTATCTGTCAGCAAAACCTTAAACCCTTGATATTTGGACTGATGTCTCAATAGCACATGAAATTTATTGTGAAGGATTTAAACACATAAACAGTGAAGATCTCGACAATCTCATGAACAGTGCGAACCAAGATTTGACGGAAGAAGAGCTAGAAGAACTAATTACCAAACCTGTGTCTATCTTGGATAAGGAAGACGAAAAAATAGTAAAAAATATATTTGCCAAAGTTAACATTAAAATCTGTTGCTTTTGATATGTATGTTTAGGGAAACGGTTAGCTGCAGCCTTTACTAAAATTAATCACTCTTTAGAATGGACATCAAAATTTAATCGAGAATTGAAAGAAGCACTATCTTATGTAAAGAAATGTGTAAAACACTAGAAAACAATTGCGCAGAAAGTAAAATGTAAAATAACAAGTTTCTTAGAAATCAATTTAACAGTGTTTAAAAGATAATTTGTCTAAAATTAGGTGTTTAAATGTTTGGTGGATAGTGTTCAACAATAAAGAATATGTGCGTCTGTGTGTATGAATGCGCAAATTTAATAGAATTTTTGTGGGTTTTCGGTTTGAAAAAACCATAAATAATAAAAAAATATGTATGTAATTGTGTAGTACGTAAATATACCATATACTGTATTATAGGTTAATGTCTTTATGTCAATTTTGACGTTGAATGTAACCCTCCCTTTTCCATAGCTGGCTTCAGTATTCACAGTTTCACTATTTGCGATAAGTTTGGGGAACGTAACTCCTGCGAATAACGAGGTATCACTGTACATTACTTGTACTGCCCACCAGCCTCAAAACCAGTGTACTGTATTAATTAAAAAATATATTAATATAAAAATGGATCCGAATGAAACAGATCTGACAGGTTTAAAGCTCAATAAGTCTTATTGTTTCTGAACAAACAAAAAAACTCAAATACAGTTTTTCTTTTGGAGAAACAATTTACAAACATGGATCTTTTTCAAAATTACATGTGTATTAGTTATGATTTTATTATTGGTGTTTACTAATAGACCTCCTATGATTTTATATTCTTTTAATCATTGTATACTTGTTCTCTTTAGTCTAAGATAGATAATTGAGAGTTAAGATTTTAGTTTATAACAGATAGTAAAAAAACTAATTGATTATTTCAGGTCTGGATAAAATAGAATTTTTGCAGTCTCATGAAAACATGGAAATCTATCAAAAAACTTTTGATATTATTGACCACTATTTTGGAAGTGAGGACGAAGACGCTAAAGTGGCACCTTCACAACAAGGAGAACAGTACCAGTTTGCTACGGACCAAAGTGTGCCTATGGGAGGTTTTAATTTTTGAAAATCAAGTAAGTTTCTGAAGTGGTAAAATGTGCCTTCATTTAAAAGTACTCCTTGATTATAAAACCTTCTACTCTTCATTAGATAGTCGGTGGAAGTATTTATTTTATTTGTCTTTATGTTACAGGAATCTTCCAGTTATCTTTGATTTGTGTAAAAAGATAAATAATTATTTCAGAACATTTTCAAATTATGTTTATTCTCAAAAGAGGTTTTGTTTCATTCAATGGGTTTCATTAAATTCCTTCGATTAGCTCACAACTCTCCTGATATATATCTTGTACTAATTTTCAATAGTTACAGAAACAATTGAATGTTTATAAACACAGTTGGATGACAATTGATGTTAATACAGTTTTTTCAAATAAAAATTAAGTAAAATATCCGTCTCTGTTCTAACATAATATTGCGTTTATACATCTGGTGGTAAAATATTTGTCGCCGCTGGTTTATTATGATCCTGGTTTACACATTGGGCAGTAAAATACCAGTTGCTGCTCAAAGATAATGATATTGAGCTATAAAATATCTGTCACCGCTCTAACATAATGTAGCGTTATGCATAATCGTGGTTGTAACGCTAGTACTATAACAACTCTAGCGTTTTTGTAAACGTCCTCTTTTAAAACATTATAAAAAATAACATTTACGGTTTTCTATTGGGTTGATAATTGAGGTATTTGGAATCGAGAATCGATTTCATGGTATCGCCATCAGTATCAGAATCGATCTATCCCTAATACTGTATATATATATATATATATATATATATATATCTATCGTGATATTTCACGTTGTCCATTATTTTTCTGTTGCACTTTATAAAGTTATTATTGTTAATTGTAAACAATTATTCCTCCTGAACAACGACATCAGGAAAATAGAGAAAATTAATTCAGTGATTCGACAATGGTCAACTGACCAAAAGGTGTCTCATCAGATAAGGTAAAAATAATTGCACTTAGTGGTGAAAGGTGAAATAATTGTTTACAATTAACAATAATAACTTTTTGTATATATATATATTTATTTATTTATTTAGGTTAGTTTTGGTTGGTAAAGATTATATAGATTTTTTGGACTAGGAGACTGACAGACTTACCTTGGTAAGAGTCCACTCTGTAGTCTTGAAATAGAACACATAAAAGCATTTAACCAATGATATATTTCAGCCACACAGTGGTCTTTGTCAATCAAAGAGAAAACACAAAAAGAAATATGAGAGAATGAAATAAAATCTTTCATTTTTCCCTCAGATTTTATTTCATTTTCTCATATTCCTTTTTGTGTTTTCTCTTTGATTGACAAAGACCACTGTATGGTTGAAATATATCATTGGTAGAGTGCTTTTATGTGTTTCTATTTCAAGACTACAGAGTGGACTCTTACCAAGGTAAGTCTGTCAGTCTTCTAGTCCAAAATCTCTCTCTCTCTCTCTCTCTCTCTCTCTCTCTCTCTCTCTCTATATATATATATATATATATATATATATATATATATATATATATATATATATATATATATATATATATATATATATAGGTTAGTTTTGGTTGGTAAAGATTATTTAGATTTTTTGGACTAGGAGACTGACAGACTTACCTTGGTAAGAGTCCACTCTGTAGTCTTGAAATAGAAACACATAAAAGCACTTAAACAATGATATATTTCAACCACACAGTGGTCTTTGTCAATCGAAGAGAAAACACAAAAAGGAATATGAGAGAATAGATTTTCATTCTCTCATATTTCTTTTTGTGTTTTCTCTTCGATTGACAAAGACCACTGTGTGGTTGAAATATATCATTGTTTAAGTGCTTTTATGTGTTTCTATTTCAAGACTACAGAGTGGACTCTTACCAAGGTAAGTCTGTCAGTCTCCTAGTTCAAAAAATCTATATATATATATATATATATATATATATATATGAAGTTAATATATTACTTATGTGAGTAATTTTATCCACCATTAAGTGCAATAATTTTACCTTGAGTGATGAGGCACCTTTCGGTCGTAGACCATTGTCGAATCACTGATTTTTCTCTGCTGTGGATGCTACGTCCGTGAAGCCGGTGTTTGTTGACGTTACGCGCACTTTTTCTTGATCTGTGTGTATGATATTTCTGTATAGTATGTCTTCTGTATATGTTGTTTGTAGATTCATTAAGTTGTTGTGTATGTTTTTATAAATGTGGTATTTTTCTAGTGAGTTTAGTTCTATTGGGTTGTTATTTATTTCCAGTATGGTTAGGTTATTTTCGTAATTTGTTATTTCGTGTTTATGGGATATTAGGTGTGCTGCAACATTTGATACTTTAGAATTTTTGTTTTTGAATGCTCTATAATGTTCTTCAAATCTTATTTTAAATGTTCTGGTTGTTTTTCCTATGTAAAAAGCGTTACAGTTGTTGCATGTGATTTTGTAAATTCCTGATAGGTTATGTTTTTCTGAATTTGTTATGTGGTTTGTGTTATTAAGATATTTTATTATTTTGTTGTTTGGTTTGTAAGTTGGAGTGTAGTATTCTTTGTTGTATATATTTGTTATTTTTTCTATTTTGTTATTGGTGTATTTATATTTTAGGTAGATTTTTTTATTTTTATTATTTTCGTGTTCCGGTTGTAGTGTTGTGTTGAGGTTAGGTTTTTTTGTGAATTTATTGTATATATTTTTTATAATGTGTTTGTTGTATCCATTTTCTATTGCTATTTTTGTAATGTTATCTAATTCTTCATTTAATTTTTGTTTGTTATCCTGTGTGTATTTTATTGCTTTATTTATCATGTTACTGTAAGTGTTAATTTTGTGTGTCCAGGGCTGGTTAGATTTGTAGTGTATTGTGGTGTTGTTGGAAGTAGGTTTCCTGTATACTGTAGTTTCTATTTTATTATCATTTATATTTAAAGTAATGTCGACAGCTTATAAGAAATAATAGTCTTATAGCTAAGAATCCCCACGCCTACTCTCACCCCAACCCTAAAAATAGACTCGGCAAACGTTTCGTGATGTTACCATCATACAGTACACTACTACTGTATAAGCCGGAAACCTGTCTTAGACGGAAAAAACTGCCGGTCCCAATGGATTCTGGCTTAAACAAGTTTCACTGTATATATATTTCATTTAGAAAATGTTTAAAATTATTTGTAAAATTTTGCTTTTTTGTATTGCTTTTTACATAAAAAACTGTATTAACATACATGTGCACATACAGTAACATTCCATTATGATGGTGAACTCTATTTCTTAGTGCTTTCTATAACTACTATTTATAAGTAGCTTTTATATTATTAAAGAAAGTTGGTCTTCAGATACTCCGAGAACCCAGCTTAATTAATAACAACGTATATCCTTATGTCAACCTTTTTCCTATCAATATTAGTTCTTTCATAACCCTTTTAAACAAGAGCAGTCTAATTGACAGATTGCTATCATCGCCAATTGACAAAATGTTAACAGTTCAATTGATAGACACACACACATGCGCATGTACACACACACACAAGCATATATGAAATAATAGTATATTACAAATATAAGGATTTTTTGTCTGATAAATAACATTGTGAATAGAATTATTTTATAAACATTATTAGTTAAAAATTCTGAATTAATGCTGAATGGGGCTCTTATGGATGGGTTCCTTTACATCCATTTTCAACTCCTGTCTCTCTATATCTCCCTTTCTATTTGTTCTGGTTCACTGAGATGCTGGATCGACTCAGGTCTATTTCATCTCCAACGCCTTTATGATGTTTTGGAAAACATTTATTAAACTCATACATTCTTGGAGTAATGATATAATTGACTCATTAAATTGGCTTTAGATAAAGACATAAACCTATCTCCATTTGTAAACATCTTTACAAAGAAATGGTACTTTGGTATAATAACTCTAAATATTTCTCTTAGGAAGAATTTTTTTCACTTGCTTTATAAAGTATATAGAAAACATTTAAAAAAAATACAAACTATTTCATAAACACTACTTCATAAATGTCAAGGACAAAACTAAAGAAAGTCAACGTTACATGATTGTTCCTTCTACTCATTCAGTTCTAATTTTCTTTTTCTTTTGACAAGTGAACTAAAATAATTCTACTCCATACCTTGCTTTTGGATTTTAATTCAGAAAGCTGAATCTGTCTTAAATTACCTGGTAGAATTACATCCTTGTCTTTACTTACTCCATTTTTTTCAACGACATACCCATTTTGAAGTTTCAACGGAAAATTGTTGATAGTCTGTTTATGTTTAAGCCATCATGTTTTTTTGAAATAGCTCTTGAGTATTATGCTGATAATACAGTGTGTAGCAAAAAGAATGAACCGATTTTAAATTGATTATTTATTAGGAAGAAGGGCTTAACACCAACAAATTTCATACTAAATTACTCACAAAAGACATAAGTTTATAAAAATCCATCATAAATGTTCAATATGTCCTCCATTGGCTGCACAGACGACATCTAACCGATAGCTGAATTCATCCCAATCTGAGCGTCAGGTGTCTTCTGTCACTGAAGCTAAAGCAGCTGATATTCTGGTTTTTAGATCATCACTGTCACAAGGTAATGGAGGAACATAAACACGTTGTTTAACATATCCCTACAGGAAAAAAATAGCAGGGTGTTATGTCAGGGGACCTAGGAGGCCACGAGTGTAAAGCCTGGTCTCGCGGTCCTGTACGCCTTATCCAACGTTAAGGCAAGTTGGCATTGAGGAAACTGTGCATGTTGTTTTGCCAGTGCAGTGGTGCTCCATTTTGCTGATAGATGAAATTGTCAGAGTCAATAAGTTGTGGGAATAACCAGTTCTGTAGCATTGCAAGATACCATTGTCCTGTTACAGTTTGTTCCTCAAAAAAGTAGGGTCCATAAACCTTGCTTTGCGAAACAGCACAAAAAACATTCACTCTTGGTGAATCACGTTCGTGTTCAATTGTTTCATGAGGATTTTCGAGCCCCCATATACGCACATTATGACGGTGAATCTTACCGCTAATATGGAATGTTGCCTCATTGCTGAATATCAACCGTGGCATAAAAGTGTCATCTTCCATGTCCTGTAGAATAGCATTGCTAAAGTCCACGAGCTTCACTTTGTCACTAGCTCGAAGAGCTTGTACCAGTTGTAATCGGTATGCTTTGAGGGCTAAACGATGCCGTAACACACGCCACACTGTCATGCACGGTAATGCAAGTTCTCAGCTAGCACGATGCGTAAACTTATGGGGGCTCCGCTCAAATGCTCGTCGGATTTGTTCTACTGTTTGTTCAGGAACGCGTGGTCGACCAGGACTTTTCCTTTTACAGAGGCACCCGGTTTCTTCAAACTGTTTATACCACCGTCGAATGTTCCTTGGTGATGATGGTTTAGCACGAAATCGAATACGAAATGCCCGCTGAACTGTGACCACTGATTGAGTACGACTAAATTCAATAACACAATACGCCTTCTGTTGCGTGGACACCATATTGAGCGAGACTGGCTGCACGATCTACGTCAGCGCTTGTAGCGACATACAGCGGATTTTTTCTGAAACTAAACAATGCAGATTACATCTGGCGGTGTTTCGGTTACCTAGTGACATTTGTTTCAATATTATTACAAGTTAAAATCGGGTCATTCTTTTTGGTACACAATGTATTATGATGTGTTTAAACTGTTGCTTGTAATTTAAGAGCTGAAGGTTAAATCTATGAATAATAGCTTAAAAGTCTATCTTCTTTAATAACTATACAGGGTGCAGCAGCATAATTTCCTATTTCATAACTATAAAACCCATCAAACTATATTTATTTGTTTTTTATAATGTAGGGAGCTTATAATGCAGCTTTATACTTAAAGATTTGTTTTATTTAGTTTTGAGGATCAAATCAGGTAGGTGACATCCCCCATATACTGAGTAAACTGATTTCTGGTGTTTGCTATGACTTGCCAGTAAACTTGATGGTAATTTTTTCATGCACAGTCACCATCTTGTAAGGATGTAAAAGAAGATTGTTATGAAGAATTCTCCTCACAGAATGATGGGCAAGTCCAAGGGCAGAAGTTTGTTTGCGCATAGAATTCAATGTTCATTGCAACGCTGAAGCTCTCATTGCCTCAATGTTCTCGGGTGATCTATGGGCTGAGGGACTCCAGTTCTTCGTCTTGTCTGAACTTAATACAGTGAAACCTGTTTGAGCCGGAATCCGTTGGAACCGGTTTTTTTTTCCGTCTAAGACAGGTTTCCGGCTTATACAGTAGTAGTGTACTGTATGATAGTAACATCACGAAACGTTTGCCGAGTCTATTTTTAGGGTTGGGGTGAGGGTAGGCCGTGGGGATTCTTAGCTATAAGACTATTATTTCTACTGATCAGCTGTATGGCGCTGTACCAACACCACATAGATAACAGACAATTAATTGTCATCGTGTCTACATTTGTTCTAATACAGAATGTAATTTAATTATTTATTTCTGAATAAGTACTAACTGTTTATTTCCTACAGAGATAACACTTCAACATATAAAGCAAGTGTATTTAAATCACAAGAAAACTATCGAATTTTAACGTCTAAATAAACGTCATTCAACAATAATATCAGTTATCTTGATTGCCTAATGACAGCCCGTAGCCTGTGCCCTGTGGACGTCACAACTCGCAAACCTTGTTTTCTAGGTGGTGTTGGCTATGCACACTACAGAAAATGTTAAAACCTACATTACATAATAAAAATCTTACCTTCTAATGCAGCATCCATTTATCCTTCTCCACAAATCATTTTCAATAGAAAACACTAAAACTATAAAACTAAAACACTTATACACTTGTCAACAAAATTTAGGAATTAATGATGCAATTTATTAAAAACTATATTTTTCCTCTTACTGTATTTAGGCTAAATACTGTACATAGTAGGCTTACGTAAAAATAAAAGAAAATCAAGGGGAATGGAAAAAATCTAGCATTGACATTTGTTTTAAAAAGTTAGTTTTACTTGTTTGTGTTTTAGTTATTGTTTATTGTTGTAACAAATGGTGACGCATTTCCGGGCTGTTAATACGTATCGCGAAATCTTCTAACTCACAAATTTTCATTAAAGCCTCGCCAAATGTTTTTATTTTGTTTTCTACGACTGGTCCGTCTTTAATTTCTTCTTTTTCTTCTATTTGCGCATGTTTTTTGCCTTTTAGAATGAAGCGGTCTCTCGCCTTTCAATATGTCAATCAATATGACATAAATATGTCTTTCTGTGGATGTTTGTAAACCATTCATTGCGTTATCTTGAAGGAAACGAGTGCTGACACATAGCCTATCGTAAATTATGGATGTTTGTATACCATTGCGTTACCTTGTGCATATCAGCAATCCTTAACGTTGTTACAGAGTTCTCAGAAATAAATACGATCCGTTACAATTAAGCAGACCTATCTGTGAATTTTGTTATGGTAAAAAAAATATATTATAAACTGTATTTTATCTAAACGGAAGTTATTGTAACTTTATATTTTACAGCATATATATGATCAGATTTTCCGGCTTATGCAGAACTAAGACGTAGTAAATAAGTATCACTCATCCTTTTGCTTATTCCGCTTCCGCGTTAGACAGTTTCCGGCTTATGGAGGTTATTAACCAGGTAAATTAAATAGGCGACAGTCGGGACTTTTAAAGTTTTCCGTGATAGACGGGATTCCGCCTAACTCAGGGTTCGTCTAAGACAGGTTTCACTGTAATTGATTTCTTGTCTGGGACAGTAGCCACTGGGATCATGCGTCTGTGTGTGGTGTGTCTATCAGTTCAACTATTATATTTTGTCAATAATGATAATAGCAATGTTTCAATTGGTATTGTTTATAAAGGTTATAAAAAAATTAATATTTTTAGGAAAAGGTTATGACACAAAACTCCATGATCTCTGACAAAGGGGGGGGGGATTATGGTTCACTTGTACAGATGTATTGGTGTTTCTGAAATAGATAGACTTCCTCTAATAATATAAGTAATAGTTATAGGAAGTACTAGAAGTTAAAAATTTTTTTTAATTGTATAAGATTTCTAGTATTGATAACTTTTAAAGGTTTCATCATTTTATTATTGTTTGTTTCTTTTGCAGGTTATCATCTTGAGATGATTAGTTTGAGTGGAAGTTACCGGTCATATTGCGTGTGGAAAACTGTAATTGGCCGGTAAATTTGAATATAAAGAAAATAAAATCATATAAATTGTAATAATAATTGTACTGTATTTATGATGTTTATAGCTGCAACAGTATCTGTAAAGGGAATCTTCAATAGAGAAATGTCTATTGTATTTGTTGTTACTCTAAATTTAATTATTGTTCGTGAACCTAAACTTTATTATGTTCTGTGTACAAAATTTATATGCACTTAGCAAAATTTGTTTGCCTTTTAAATATACAACTATAAATTATCAAGTTTGTATATTTTAAGTATGTTTGCACTTTCTGCTAAACCTACCTACTTTCCACCAGCGGACAAAATTATTTGAACATGTTTTAAATTATTAACATTTTTTTCAAAGAAAGCTATTTCTAATTGCGACTAAAGCTTATTTCAGATTTATTGAAATAGATAGAAGAATGACAAATTCATACTGGAAATGTAATAGTCCTGGAGTCTGCCTACAATAAAGAAACACACTAAAACAGCGATACTGTATAAATCAAGACCATATATCTCTATTAATCATATAAAAGAATGAACTGAAGTAGATGTAGCCAACTTATAAATTTGCAAAAGATATGTATACCTACTTACACAGGTATTTACATAAATAACACACACACACACACACACACACACACACACACACACACACTTATACATGTATTTACATAAATAACATACACACACTCATACAGATACACAAACTCGTACATACACACAACTATCTATATTTATGATAAATCGGTTGGAAAAAAGAGTTTTCCAGAAAAACACTAAAATTAAAAGGTTTTTAGGGGTAAGACAATTCAGATGTTGTTTCTTTTCTCAGTCATTTTTTACATCTCAATTTAAAATACTTATGTATAATGGATATAATTGATGTATTCTGTTTAGTTCTAATATTATTACAGCTTTAGGTGTTTCATATTTGTAATATTTTGTAAGTCAAAAGTACGTTTCCTACCATTATACCTAAAAGAATTATATTAAATAAATAGTATCCTCTTGGTTGTTGATTATATTATTTTTGCAAAATTTCATATTCTTTTCCAATGGCACTTGAGAACTCATCCTTTAGGTATTCTTCTGCTTAACCTTTTTTATGTAGTCTTTTTCTGTATACTCGTGTTCATATGATGTTATGTCATCCCTCATCCCACTTGAGTACTTGGACGACACTTCAGGATTTAATGTTATTGTAGTAGTGGCACTGAATGTCTCTTTAATTTTTATTTTATTTAGGTAAGCTGACCTTCATCTTGGTTCAGATGCTTAGAAAATTTTATATTTCTAGACAAAATTTAAGTTGTTCTTTGCTAATATAATTTCTCAAGCTACATATCGCTTAAGTATAACTTTGGCAGTAGCAAATATTTTGGTTCTATGGCCTAGACAACTTTTAAAACCGTTCAACCACCTACGCTTTGAATTAAACATAAAAAAATTATATTTAGATTTTAAAATGATGCAGATTTGCAAAAAAATGAACAAAAGCTAAAAAAAACCTAACACTCAGTGTTGCTTATAAAGAGCGAGTCTTGTAGCAATCCTTAGGCTTTGATTATTCAGCACCACAGTTGTTCCAAGTCATTATTTATAAAAGTTTTAAAAATTATTTTCCCTTTAATTGTGTGTTTTTTTTTAACAGAGTATGAAAAACTTGAATGTATTATAAGATTTCTTCTATGAAAAATTGTTTGATAATTTGTTTTTGAAGTAACCTTTTTAAATTGTAATCTTACCAACATTTAATAACAACATGATATGATCTCGCAACTGCATTAGATAATTAAAAATCGGCACAAATGATGACACACTGGATCTATAGATAATCCTATCTGTCAGTTGATGTGTAACATTTTAATGTCTGTAGTAAGAAAATTTTAAAACCCTCATTTTATCTCAGTAAGGCTACACCATAATTTGCAGTTCCTTTTAATACTTTGAGGACCCACGATAGCCCGTCGCGTAAATAATTACGTTTCACACCTACGACGGTGCAATTAGGTTTACAAGTATTTAAATGAACTAATACAGGCTCTGATAACGGTTTTTATAGACATTTGGGCTTATTGAAATAGATTGTTTATAATTTGTTAGAATTATAATACAATATTGTGATTCAAAAATTAGTGTGTGTGAAAAAGTGTTAGTTTAAATTTTTTAATCATAATTAAATGAAATTATAATTATACATTTTAGAAATGAGATTTTAAATAAATATATATATATATATATATATATATTGGTTAGTTTTGGTTGGTAAAGATTTTTAGATTTTTTGGACTAGGAGACTGACAGACTTACCTTGGTAAGAGTCCACTCTGTAGTCTTGAAATAGAAACACATAATAAAAGCACTTAAACAATGATATATTTCAACCACACAGTGGTCTTTGTCAATCGAAGAGAAAATACAAAAAGAAATATAAGAGAATGAAATAAAATAATTCATATAATATATATATATATATATATATATATATATATATATATATATATATATATATATATATATATATATATATGTTTAGATAAAAGTACAGTGTTAAAATTGGTGAAAGAATCTTTTCTGCTATTATTGTAGCTGTTGCATACATGTTTGAAAATGTTGAAAACCCCCCTGGCCTCCAGGCAAAAATCACAAATATAAGTCTTGGTTCTCAAAGTGTTAAAAAACCCTAACAGTTTTTAAATTGAATATTTTCTGGTGTTCACCAACTGTGATTGTACACAAAATAAGAAAGTGTCACATTTAACCATCAATAATTCAAAGCTAGTGGGGATAAGGGGTGCAAACTAAAAGTTGGTAAGGGTTAATCTCAAGAAAAAATCCATCACCATTGTACATTTGTATGTGTGCAACACAGGTGCCAAGTGAACAACTCGCTTTAACTGCCTCTTTTCGACTGCAACCAAATTCAATAAAACCCATTTAAATATATTGTTACTACTGTTATTGAAATTATTCAATGTACTGTACACTCAGCCAAAAAAATAACGCCATACACACAATTAAATAGCAATTACCTTATTTAAAAATGCATGTCTAAAACTTATCAAAATGAATTGGAGCTGAACAAAAAGTTGTACTGTTTGGCCTTACAGAATTTACGTCACCTAAAGACTTTTATAACTTGTTTTTTCCTATTTATAAATTAATCTTACCCTTTTACAGTAAGAGACATTTTATTTTACTGTCTTGATTTATTTTAGCAGTCCTTTTCATTTCTTTTCCAATTCTCTTACAGGTAACAAAAATGTAATTGTTATATTCTTGTGAATATTTTCTTTGTATTGGAAAAATGGTCTTTGTTATAACTTTCATGAGTCTACTGTTTGAAATATATTTAAATGCCACAATATTATGAATAACAGGTTTATAAATACCTATACTTTTAATAAAATTAAAAATAATTACTTCATGTTTCACTAGTTATTACAAAGGGAAAAAACCCTGCTTATCTGAAATATAGAGGGGGTGCTTGATTTCGAATAACACACGAGACAATTTTAGGGTTTAATTTATAATTTAAGTAAATTTATTAAAATTTTACTGAGACAAAATATTTTGGTTGTGCTAAGACCTCTTTGAAGCTTTGTTACTGTTTCAAGCTTATTATATATATATATATATATATATATATATATATATATATATATATATATATATATATATAGATTTTTGGACTAGGAGACTGACAGACTTACCTTGGTAAGAGTTCACTCTGTAGTCTTGAAATAGAAACACATAAAAGCACTTAAACTCTCTTCTATTGACAAAGACCACTGTGTGGTTGAAATATATCAGTTTAAGTGCTTTTATGTGTTTCTATTTCAAGACTACAGAATGAACTCTTACCAAGGTAAGTCTGTCAGTCTCCTAGTCCAAAAAATCGAAATAATCTTTACCAACTAAAACTAACCTATATATATATATATATATATTCTTGATATTTTACGTTATCCATTGTTTATCCGTTGCACTGACTTTATGAAGTTAATATATATTTATTGTAAGTAATTTTATCTACCATTAAGTGCATTACTTAACAATAGTAATATATTAACTTCATATATATATATATATATATATATATATATATATATTTAATATTATAAACAAATTATATTTTTGAATTAACTAAAATCATAATTTCACTATTGAACATAATATTATGAAACAGTTGTAAGTGTAAATGGCTGTCTTGAACAACCCATCTTTATTAACCCATTGAGGATTAAATTATTCCTGATCTAGTAGCACAAATTAACCCATTGCATGTAGTGGTCACCGCTACTGAATTGTGGTGAACTAATTGATAATTTGTAATAATTATTATTAAAAAAGAATAATTACGAAATAAATTATGTAAAATAAATATATGAAAATAAAATGCTACTTATGGTTAAAAGCTTGGTTGGTTCCTCTAACATTCATGCAACTAATTACATTATTCACATTACATTTGTAAAAAGACTTTATAACTAAAATAATTTTAAAAATATTCACAGGTATTAAAAACATTGTTTAATTATTATTAACAAGAACTTTTTTAAATAATAACATGGAAACATATAGATCTACTATCATTGTGTTCACCACTAACTTACTACAATATATAACATAATAGTCTTATTACAGTCTAGGATAAGAGGTTGAGGAAAATGGCCAGCTAAATAAACATTAGGAAAGCAATAAAATCTTTACTTTGTGTTCTGTCAATCCCATAAAGTATTAGGACAGACATAAATATCTTCCATTATTGTTGGCATTTCTGAGAGGAAAAAATTACTTAGACATAAGAATAGTATTGCTGCAATGCTTATCTAAAGCATGGAAACAAAACATTAACAAAGGTCAAGCAGACTAAACATTCAACAAAAAAAACATAGTTTTTTGAAGCAACGACATAAATCTATCTAGAGAAACCAACATCTACCTTCCAAACACATTTTTTAGGGATGAGAGATAGTTTCAATGTTTTAATAGAATTTTGCTTCAATAATCATCCATTATAGATAAAATTAATGATTTCTGAGGTCCAGCTGTGACTAAAATAACTGATGTTTTAATCGGTTAAAATCAGGAAAAGTGAATATACATTACATTTTAAGGTTGGTTATTAATACATATTTATAAGCAATGGTTAAAGATACACATTGGTAAACAAATCCCAAGAGTAGTGAAACTTCATACTATATTTATAACTTAATAGATTGGAAATTGTTTTGTCCCTTGATGACAAATATTTAAATTTAATTTGAGTAGAATCAGTTCTGCTTGAGTGGGGTTCAGATAAGCAGGGTTAACTGAAGTTTGAGGATCATCCATTCTATACTCCAACGTTGTGTAACATATGATAAAATTGTTTAACCCTTTTGTGCCAAATTAATATTTTACAAACCTTAATCATACAGGCAGTATATCTATACTAACAGTAATATTTATTTTCTAGTGAGAATAGTGTTGCGTTGCAAGTTGCTGTATATTTTCTAGGTTTCAAATTAATAGTCTGTGGTGTTGCTAATAATAACAATTTCAAGCAGGTATTTGACAATTTGAAATTTTGCGTTTCAGACCAGGATATAAAAATATACTTGAAAAATTCTTTTGCAGAATACATTTGTTTTAAACTATTGACAAGCATTGGTAATAAAAGGGTTAAACTTGCTTTTAAAAATATAAAACTTGAGACCAATGTGAATTACAAGAATATCTGGATGAGATAAGAAATAATTGCACTAAAGGCATTTTAAGTTTGACGATTCTTCTTTGCAGTTATTTTTAAATAAATAGGTTAACATTTATGTCATTGCTGTTCATTAGAAAATTGTCAACCAAAGTGTGTCATACTTCTCAAGTCTAGGGGTTAAGGGGTTTGGGGTTCAAATTATTAATTGGTGAAATAAAATTGGAAGGATAAACATTTTAAAGTTGGACTCATATGTTAAAGGTTTATGAAATACAAAATTTTGGTTTCTTATTTGTCATAAATTTTAGTAATTGGTACTACTGTAATTTATTTGGCTAATAATTTAACTCTGCAGTGTGTATGGTCTCTACTTAAAGCCTCATGTTAAAACACTGTGAAGTGTAATCAGTTGAACATGCTCTGTTAATCAGTTGGGAATTGTCCTATAAATGTGATATATAAAACCACATTTGAACAACTAAACATTTTATATGTGTTTTACCTGTGCACAACGGAATAATTTCTATCAGAGTATTTAAAATAAATTGTATAGTTGTATTAACTGTTGTCTTATAGTTTATTAACCGGTGTCACTTCACTAATCGTTTTAAAGTATATACATTTTTTTAAAATGGTCTTAAAACAGTATTTTTACTTTTAGTTAAATATTTATACAAGTGAATATTTAAATAATATTCATAATTCAGCATATAATTTATATTCCCAATATTTAAATTGATCAAAATTCTATGTTGATTACAACAAAATATAGTTGTTATTTTCAATAATGTTGCTTTCTCTGAAAATAAAATCTGCCTAAACAATCTAAATATGTAATGTGTAAATGATTTAAAAAAATAATTCGTTGTGACTACCATGGCAGAATACGGTACTGTGAGTTTATAAAGCAAGTAGAAAAGTTTTATTTTTTTATTGTGTTTACACCAAACCTAGAGATAACTTTTTTTTATCATAATTTGTACATAACAAACAGAATGAGCTTTACTCAATAGGATATATTAATATTTCTAATAAACTATGTATAAATAGATTGTATTTCCTGTTTTAAAGAGAATCTTTCAATTAATAATTTTTTTGGAAAAAAGCCGAAGAACATCCAATTTTAATATAATTTATTTGTTTAAAACAAGACTTGAAATATTTTCTTCTGAACAGCTATGATTGCTTTTATTTTGTTTACTGTATTTAACATGAAAAACATAGACAACTATTGGGAGGAATGTGACAAGTGAAGAAGAATATTTTAATTAAAAGTAAATATAGTTTTGGTTAATAAATTACAAAATATAATTTGATTACTAAAAAAAAAATAGTAAACATATTTTGTAACACTGTATCAAAACAATTTTGTTTTGCAAATTGTATTTTAATAGATGTAATTAAATGTTAGTAATTAATTATTGTAGAACTGTTTAGTTGTTAGATAAATTCATTGGATACCAGTTAAATATAGTGTTAATTTGGTTTTGATAATTCGCTTCGAATTGTATCAAATATATTCTACACACACTGTACCTGAATGTTTCAGGGGATACAATTGAAATCATTGCAGATTTTAAAGTTTAAGTTCATTGTAACCGTCCCTCCGAAATTTTCATATTAATTCTCAATTAATGAAGTAGATTTTAAATTTGGTAAATTTATTTATAAATAAATAGAAAAAATATACTATTAAATAGAAAAAAAGATAAGCGGTCAATGTAATTGTATTAGCAATCAATGTAATTTGAGTGTTTTTTTTCAGTATTACATGGTTAAATTAGCCTTTAAAGTCCTGATTAAAAAATATATACAAATATACACATTGATCGTTGTGCGATCATACAGCAATTTTGTTGACTTCCCCATTGTTTAATAAACAAAGATAGGGTCAATGCTGTGATTCCTTGAAAGGCAATGTATAAGCCACGGAAAATGTCTATGCAAGATGGAAATTCTTATTACATTAAGAAATGTATTCTCTCAACTTATTTGACTAATTATCAATATACCACAAACCCTTTAGCTACTGAATACACCTTAAGTTTATTGAGAAAAAGCTGAAGAATATTGCTTTTAACATATGCCTCTACATAAACATCACATTGCAATGATTTCAATTGTATTATAACTAAACTTATATAATTATTGTATGTAATAATTTAGTGCGTTATTTAAGAAATGTCATGTCCCTCGAAGAGTGGTGTCTGTGAATGTGCGTTCCAATTTTGACTTTTCGATGTTTAAAGACATGACTTTGGACCATACGTTTATTATTTTTATGGCCAGTTTTTTTACGTTTATAATTTTTATGTATTTGAAAATATTTTTAATCTAAACTTTGTAGCATAAATATAGTAGTTGGAACAGTTTTTTTTTTTTAATGTCGAAGCTAATCTACTAGTCATTTGTTTTGATATAAGAAGTACTTAGATATCTATATAAATAACAGATTTTTATATTTAGTTAAATTAAGTTTATTTTAGTAATTTTTTTTTTGTTGCTTGACGTTTTATTTTTATTCATTCTATTAAAACTCATCAGATTATGGTACTATTTTGGTTTTGTTTGATTATATTTCTTTTGTTTAAAAATAATTATTTTTCTGCTTGTCATTTGCCCTAACATTATAAATGTAGAAATGATAAATTTCTTCTTCAATTTTGAAAAACTTACATATTTTTGCTACAAAGTTTTTAATATATTAATAAACAATATTGTTTTGGTTAAAATTTTGGTTGTTTTATTATTTACAAAATAAATAATTTATTTCTGTTAAATTGTTTAAAAAATATTTAAGGAGATATTGTTTTTAAAAATCTCATCTAGTGTTGTATAAACTTTAAAATCTAGTAGATCGTATGGACGATTCTAACAGTAAAAATTTACTGAATTTGGTATTGTGATAATATAAATATTTAATTGTACGACATATTAAGACTGATTAACTATATATACTTGACACGGACATATTTACTTCTCAAAGTTTATGTACATGTAATTTAATGCAATATGTAAATATAGTGAATGTAAAATATTCTTTACCTACGAATAATGACCATATATATATATATATGTTAGTTAACGATTATTGTATAAAATTAATTTAATTCATTTTTGAACTGTGAAATTTCACTTTTTTTAACACCAGGTGGATGTATTGAAGTGAAGGAAAATGTATCTTATAGTTTGGTTAATTTAACATTGTTTACAAACATCATTAATTATTAAGTAAAGTTTTCTGTTGTAAAAATGAGTTGAATCAAATTTATAACTAGCCAACTGTCTAATTAATATTTAAGGCATTTGTGGTCCTAGTTCTCTGTATTAGAATAGTTTTTTCAATAAGCCCAATTTCATTTATGTCAATGAACATGGGGGCATGATGGAAAACCCAAATGAACAGCAAGACAAAATATCCTATTATGTTATATTACTTAAATTCTGCAGTTTTAATTATAAAATGAGTTTTTTTTGCATTGCTTTTCCATACAATTATAGTTCACAATTTATTGTCCGAGTTTATTAACTGAGTACTTTTAACTTTAACAAGGCAAGTTTTGTAATTAAACCTATATTTATTTAGACAGACAATAATACTAATTATGAGGACAAAAGTAAACAATAATAAAAACATATCTATAAAAATATAATAATAATGAAATTCCTTTGTACACATAATATTACTAAATTTAGTAATTTTGTGAAGTTATTTAACTAATTTTATATTTTTTGTGTCTACCATAGAGGTTTTCCCTTTTTTTGGTTATTCAGGTAATAAATAATATGTAACTCAGATAGATTCTTTACAACCGTTCCAGGTACTATACAAAAATTCTGTAATTTGCACAAATATTTTAAATAATTAACTACCAACGATTCAAGACATCTGGAATCTACTGTCGTTTCATTGCATGATTTAAAATTGATCCATGCATTTGGACTTGATAGGAAATACACAAATGATTTAGTTCAGTATTACTTTTGTATTTTGATAAAGATGTTTTTTTTTTTAAATATTTGTCTTGTCTTTCATGCTTGTGTTTTAAAAAAATTTTAAATCAAATGAGTAAATATTTCTAACAAGTTTAGACAATGACTAGACATCATTCACAAGGATTGTTTTATATCCTACAATCCTAATTTTTGCATACATTTGTTTATAAATTTGCTGCAATAATATTCTTTAATGTTCAAGTAAATATATAAAAACATTCATAAAATATATTTTTATTTAGAGGTGGGATGAAATAAAATTCAAAGTCGGAAAAAAGATATTACAATACTGTACCTTTATATAAATTTCAAAATCATTATGGTATTGTAACTCTAAAACTGAACTTACTCTTAAGGTTTAGGATTGCTGCAAATTTTTTAATACACAAAAGCCCACTCATTTTAAATTAACCTAACTATAAGAATAAATTCATATTATTTAAAGAATTATTTTTTTAATATAAAAAAATTCTCCATAGGCCTAACAAATTTTCTTTATAAGAAAATAGGTTTTAAAAATAAAACTATTGTAACAAAACTAAATAATTATGGAAACAAATATGTAGGTCTGTTATTCAACTCTCCTTTCAAATAGCCTATTAACTAATTGACCTTAGACTTATGATAAAGGACTGTTAACTACTATGAATGAGTGCCTCAAAATAAATATATGTAGAACGAATGAGCGAGGGACATCATTCAGGTTCAAATCCTGAGCAGTAGAAAAAATACATGATTTTTCAAATCAATTTGTACTACTTTAAAGTTGATATTTTTCTGTTCTATTAACTTTATTACTGTTGAATGTATTGTGTTTTCTGTAAAATTTCAGCTTAATTTCTGGATTATGTTTTGTTCTGAAATTAAATGTATTTACTACATTCTTTTTAAAACAGTTCAATTGGCTTTATTTCATGTAACTCCTACCTTTTATTTCCTTCTCTAAATTAATGTTAATTTCTCTTGCTCTAGAATCGTAATAATGTTTTTGTCCTGGTTGTTTATATAATCAAGCAAACATGACAAACTAATGCTATAGAAAAGAGCCTCTGAAACTTGTAATGGGCTGTTTTATATAAGCAAGCCATGTTATTAATGGTGTAGAACAGAAACCTTGCAACTGTCTTGATTGGCTGCTTATTCCTAGTAACAAAGACTAGCTAATACGTTGACAGATGCACACCTAATCGATAGCATTACTTGAAGTGCTGACAATTTTTTTTTATCCCACACCAAAAACCAGTGAGGTAAACAAGTCACAAGTACTGTCCTAGAATCAGCCAAAGAACTTCCTTCATGTACAACCACTGGGATTTTACTTATAACAAAGCAAAAAAGTGACCCCCACTTGGGTAAAGCCATGCAGAAGTCTAGCCTGCTGATTCAAACTAGGGATGGTCGATCCAGTGACTTTAATGGGTCGGTGATTTTATTGACCGCCAGATTTGAATCAGTGACTTTTACTGGTGACGAAGGATACTGTTTGTGCCAATAACAGGCAGGCATATCACACTGGTGAAATGATTCCACACCTTGCTTTTTTTTAGAAGGCTCATTTTATTTTAAAATAGACTCCTACGAGATTTAGAACAAATTACTGAGTAGCAAATACCATCTACTGTACACAACACTGTCACTACTGTGAAACCTTACATCGAACGCCCACACGGGATGTAAATGAGTAGAACCAGTGACAGCGACAAATACACCCATGACAACCATAGTAAAATATCAATAACTTTTCAGTAGCGACAGTGACATTTTGCCCAATCACAACAGAGATAATGGCCCCTTTCCCCTTCAGTCAACGACACTGCAAGATAATCGGCTCCATGAGCAGAGTCAGTGATGGCGACAAATCATCCAGTGACTGCGATTTTTTGCCCAATCAACAGGTAACTTCCAATCGATCCATTCTCACTTGAACTGGCATTTTTTATATTTTGTCACTGGTATTACCAGCGACTAATGAATATCTGTGACACGTCACCGTGACAGAAAATATCAACCATCATTAACGTAAACGGGAGGCCAGAGATTCTGATTCTTTATTTAAGATGACCATTTACAGGTAATTCAGACTAAATAAGATTCACTTTAAAGGTTAAAAATATGAAAATAAATATTTATTCCTAAAAATAAGTCAGGCAAAGCTTTGCAAGCTATAGCTGGAAAACAATTTGCTCACTAATAAGGCTATATATAAAATCTTGAAATCTATAAGAAATGTTTGATTTTTTAAATGTGAAGGTATCCTGAAAAATTTTAAAGAAATAATTGAACTATAGTTCTACATTCTGTAAGAAAATATATTAAAGTATGAAAATTACAAGTTATAAAATGAGACTTTTCTTTGACATATAAAATAAGTATAAACACTGAATTTTGTAATTGAGTAATTCATCAGCTGTTTTATATTAACCTACGTAAGAAATTTATTATTTGCTCTTAAAAAAATAGTTGTGGTCAATAGCCAGGAACTAGGATTTCAACACTTACAGCTTATTGATTTGTCTAAACATTTGTGATATTGACTATTAAATGCTTGTTTAAGTACAATTATTATATTTTTTAATCATATTAACAATAGTTTAAGACTATCCGAACTTTAAATTTGTGAAAACTTACTGAGACAGAACGTTTTCGATCGCCTTTAATCATCACTCCAAGCAGGCAGAAGACACTGATGAAGATAACCATGGGGCGATCAAAAACGTACTGCCTCAGTAAGTTTTCACAAATTTACAAAATTTAAAGTTTGGATAGTCATTAACTATTGTTAAAGTGATTAATTAAGATTCACCGAACGTAATGGACTACAAAATTCAAGAATATATTATATCTATCTGAGTTCTTTATGTCCTATACTAGATAACAGTAGGCTTATATAAAAGACAAGATTCAGCATTGAATCTTGTTTAACATAATTGTTGATATGATAGTTTTTAAAAAATCTTTCATCTTAAAGAACAATTCTATAAAGAAAGATGCTTGCCCTAATACCAATTTCATGCAATGCAGAACTAGACAAGTTGGAATATGACATTTCAAAATCAATTGTTCCTGAAATTCTTTGTAATATGTCATTCTATTCTTTAAGACTATTTTCACAATTTCATGGCCTAAAGGCTATAGAACACTTCAGGCTTTTGCAGCAGTTACCATTTTCAATTTTTAATTAGTTTGATTCAAATAAGATCACTTTTCTAGACAATATGCATTTTGTAATAGACACAGAGAAATTGGTACAGTTTTTTGGTTTTTCAATTCATTTAGTTTGCTTATCAAATCCTGCAGACACAGGGTTATTAACATGTGTTCTAAAATAGAAGGGATTTAACCCTTAACTAACACCATGTTAAAACATTACTTAACAAACACCATACGTCTGACAGACACCATTATGTATTTTGGAATTAGAAATCATTAAACACTTTTAAAAACATATTTTAATGACATAATCTTAATATATTAGTGCGTTTTACAAAGTGATGCTTAAAATCGATTAAAAATAATTTAATATTACTAACAAAAAAATTTTCTTTAAAATATTTATTTTGTAATCTAAACATCGTAATTTGTGATAATGTAAAGCTATTTCAATGTCGTAGAGACCAGCATTTCATCAACGCACATCGTTGGACCAGGAGAATAAAGGAGTAGGGAGATCTCAGAAAATTTATTAAATATTTTGGAAACTGCAGCTGTAGGGTCCTCATCTTTCCTTCCCTCACGATCAACAGGGTTGTCAAAATGTAATGCCAACAATAAAAATAAAAATTATTTCTGGACATTGCACAACGAAATATGTCTCGACCTGTTCCATCAGTACAATAAAAACTGTCAATTGACTTGTTGCTAGATTTGAAAATAGCCGTATATATCAAAAGTCCGATGAAACCTTTCAACTCTATCATATACAAATCAGATGAGTAAGATTGAGGTTTTGAAAAATTACTCCTGATCGAAGTAATCTTTTTGTTTGTCCACATAATAATTTCATTCAAAATGTCATTAGAAAACAAAAGTCCCCACACGTCCTCAACAGTAGGGTTAGTTCCCAAATTTTTTGCAGGAGCTTATAGACCTGGTAACTGCACAGTTATATTATGCCTTCTTGTTCTAACATTTAGAGGCTGGTGCACTTTATTCCATTTAAATTGTGTTCTGTTACGTATTTTTTTCCATCTTCTAGAAGCAAGGGTTCAATACTAGAAGAATCTATCACACCTGGATGCTCGTTAGACGACTCTTGGTACACATCATCATTTTCTTCGCCCTCCTGTTCTGATTCGGAATTGTGTTCGCTATCATATTGATAATCTGGATCTCTATCGCTGTCTTATGGATCAGGTTCTGAAGGTCCTTCCAAAACATCATACACCAAATTCTCAAGATCGTTATTGAACCCATCACTATTCACAGTTACTAAGTTCATAACTGGTCTTCCATGTGATGGACCAGGTTTATCAGGGTTTTGATAATCCATATTTATTAAAAAAGAAACGTAAAAAAGCACACACTTACACTAAAAACACTATATACAAAGTTTGGAATGAACGAATAATGTTACTTAACAGACACGATACGTCTGAGAGACGGGAGAATGGGACGCACTACACTAAAATGGCTTTGGAAAAGGCAAACGCAGACAAAAACAAACAGGACCTTCACTACACAAACTATACCACTCACCTGAAAGGTAGACGGGTTGGGGACGCACAAAAAATTCGTAGGCGGAAGATACACGGGTTTTTAAATTCGCGACCGTCTCTGAGACGTATGTTGTCAGTTAAGGGTTAACTTTTTAAACTCAAATTTACTAGAGATATATTCAATATTTCACTTGAGTTCTACCTTAACCTACAGCAAAAATTGTCTTAATTTGGTAATATTTTCTGATTGTTAAAGAAGTGTGAAGGTAATGAGGATAGTGAAGAATCAGGCACTTAAAATACAAAACTTATAATTTATTTAAAATACAAAGCGATTATATAAATGAAACTTATTAATACCCTTGTATAAAAAAATCCCAAACCTCTGATACTGAATGGTCCATATAATATTATTTATTATTATAGTGTAATCTGGTAGCTTAAGTTGAAAATGAAAAAAATATAAGAAATTTTTGTTGAAAATACAAAACTGAATATTAACCAATAATTAAACTAAATCTAGAAAAAGGAATGTAATTATTCACTATTAATATCTACTTCCCTTCAACTCTTTTATACTTCAACTCTGATTCTTCAAATCTTTTCATTATTTTGTTGAAGTGAACTAATTAAAAGTAGAATGGTAAAAGTATAGAATATATTAAACAATTCATTTTATTTCTATTACTTTCACATATTAACTTTAGTCATGTAAAATTTGAAAATTCTTCTAGGAGCTAAAACAATGGATAAAAATATTACTAATCTTGTGTAGAAGTCATAATTGGCTATGATAAAGCATATTAGACTCAAATTGGTAACATCAGAATGTAGCCATTGAATTCCCTGCCCAGGGTTTGGTATGTGCTCCAAAACATTCCAGAACAATGGGTTTTTCTATGTCACAAGAAGCTTCATCTTATTTTATACTTAGGAAATGGTTTCAAGTATTTTAAAAAGAAAAGTATTTACAATATGTACAATGCTATCTTATTTATAATTTCTTAGCATAAATATTATTAAAGCATTTTACAGCTAAAGTTCTGATTTTTCCCTAATACAAGCAGAAAACAAAAATAATTCGCTACAGATCGATCAAAAATGTTCTTTCTCAGTAAGTTTTTACAAATTTACAAAATAAATTAAGGTTCAGATAGTCATAAACTAATGTAAAAGTGATTAATTAAGATTCAACAAATGTAATGGACTATAAAATTCAAAAACACTTTATTTTATGCCCTTTTAATATGGTTTTTGTGTTTTGTAAAACCCTTTTTATATTATTCCTCGTTCTTATCAAGTTTGTTTCAGTGGCCGGAGTTCGATAGGTTAGCGTCATTCTAAAGTTATACAAAGATATCATTTGTTTGTCATTTTCTACTAGGTACATTTTGTAAATAGCATATGTGACAATCATATGGAGAACATTAAACTATATTTTTTATACCCATTTAATGTTTTTTTTTCAAATGGATATTACAATGTTATTTGGTCATATCTGTGAGTAGACCTATGTGTTGTGTCTACATTATACTGCACAACAGGTTGTTGAAATATAACCATTGGCTGCAAGAACTAAGTTAAGAGTAAACAATGATAAGTTTACAAACTTCTCAAATCACTTCTTAAATTCAATGGTTCTAAGTTTGCCACCTAGGAACCTAAAGGTTGAAATTAGGCTGCAATGAATGTGCTAAATTCAACTTACAAAAGTTTAATGGAATGAGAATTGTGTATTGTAGAGTAATAAATAAAACTAATTGCCTATTACAGATTGAGATTTGTTTTAATTGCTATCGTAGTACTGCAGAAAAAATTATGAAAACTTAAGAATCAATTAAATGTAAAATATAATTGACAATGAAACAGTTAATTGAATTGAATAGAACTTCAGACCTAAACAAAGAAATTATTTAGAGTACTTTACAAAATGTATTTTTAAGAGTGTAAAACTATGAAACTTACGTTTTTATATTTTGTAAAGAATTATGTAGACATACTTTCAATGGAAAACAAAAAGCTTCTTATTTACAATATGCATTTGTATGCATACATATGTGGAAACCATATGCAGAAACCATATGCATTGACATATATTATTAGTTGCAAAGTATATTATTTGCTTAATTTCTTTCCGGATTTCATATTGATCAATTCTTCCAAAAATCAATATATTGATGGGCTAAAAAATGGAAACATTCAATCAATAATTAGTTGAACGATTATTGTAACTGCCTATTTGTATTAACAAACGAATTAATACTGTTAGGTCTGGTGTTTATACTCACTTGGAGTTCCAAAAGTATAAGAACTAGATTGAAATTTGTACAAACTGTTAAGAGCTTTTTGTTATGTAGTCATTCATCCAACTCAATATCTGTTGTAAATATGAGTCTCGAAGTGATAATTTCAAACTTATTTCTTTCATTATGTGATCAAATATAAATTTGTCCTCCTCCGCACAGATAGTGAAGTGGTAATTTTGCAATTCTTGCACCTGAAACAGGAATAATAATATGTAAATAAATTGAATAAATCTGCTAAAAGGGAAAGTGATCGGAGAAGAATGGTGTGAATGAGTTGTGTTTTGGTATTTAAATGAAGTATACAGGCTCCACCTTGTCTGTGAAAATTAGTGATGGTAGAATGGAATAGAAAAAGGGATGAAAATGTTGGTAAAGCTGCAGAGTCTCTAAGTAATATTGCCTGGTCTTTATCCTCTTCCAAAAATAGAAGAAACAATTGCAATTACTATTTAGTCAGCCATAAACTGTAAATGATGTCACAAGCCCATGGTTACATTAAAGGATGATTCAACAAGTTTCTATTATAAAATACATTGTGGAACAGTCAATAACTCTTATCTTCATTTGCATTCTATATGCAAATATCAAAGTGAAATAAGGTTATTGTAAGGAAATCAACAAATCATAATAGACCATCTTAGAACATTTATGATCCTTCATAGACGCTAGTCATATAGCTTTAAAAATACAATAATATAATTCAGTTCAGTATACACTTCAGTTTTGGTCAGAGTCTGAAAACAAATTGGTCTTAATGTAGTGAATATACAATCTTGACTCAGAAAAACCTACTGGTTCTGTAGCTGATTCCAAATTTTGCATCGCCTGTTCAATAATATAATGATTTACAATAAGATTTTTAATTTATCACCATCTATTCTGAAGTAATTTGATTTCATGTTTAACATCACCTCAGTTTCTTCCAAAGTGATCAAACTATAAAACGTAAAATGATAATTTATAAATATCAACTCTATCTTCTATTAAATCCAGAGATTTTTCTAAAGAAACCAGGATTTCAGGAAGACCAGTTAATATGAAAACTGAGGATGAATTCAGAAAAGAATTAGTTTAAAAATGTGAAATTTTAAAACAAAAATTTAAAAAAATGTAATCGGGACAAAAAGCAGTGGTACAAGAAAGAATTACAACACAAATTTCAAAGAAAGGTGATTTAAGAAAAAGGTCGCTAGTCAAATAAAACAGGTGACCTACGTCATACGACAAGCCTGCCAAATGTCAATGCCTCGTAAGAGCATCCGCAAAGCAAGACAACAAGCCTATTGGTGGACCGACGATATAGCCGATCTCAGAAGAAGATGTCTTCAACTTAGACGGAAGGCACAGCGATCTCGTGGCGGGGTTAAGGCAGCGGCTCTAGCCTTAGAGCACAAGGAGGCAAAAAAGGCTCTTGTTTTGGCAATCCGGCAGAGCAAGGATTGTTGCTGGAGATCCCTTTGTGAAGAGATTAATGAAGACCCCTGGGGTATGGGCTATAAAATAGTTACACAAAAGCTGAGCGGCGGATCCTCTGACCAGGCATTGAGCGCCAGCGCAACGAGGCGAATTGTGGAAGCACTATTTCCCGATCACCAGCGTCTGATCTCTCCTGAAGAACCACGTGGGAGCTGTGAAATTCCTTTGTTCACTGAATCAGAACTGATCACGGCCGTGATGTCATTAAAAAATGGGAAAGCCCCAGGACCAGACGGAATCCCACCAGAGGTATTGAAGGTGGTGGTTCGAGCACAACCAAGCCCTCTACTGGACATGTACAATGCCTGTCTGAAGTCAGGCATATTCGCATCACAGTGGAAGGTAGCGCGGCTTGTGCTCATAAATAAAGGGAAGGGCTCCTCTGACGATCCATCATCTTACAGACCGTTGTGCATGCTGGACACATTGGGAAAGGTAATGGAAAAATTAATAAGACTGAGGCTACAAAAGGCAATACAAGCGGCAGGAGGCCTTACCAAGAACCAGCATGGATTTAGGGAAGGGCATTCTACAGTAACGGCGATCCAACAGGTGATAGAGGCCAGGAAATTGGGAGATCTTGTGTGTCATGGTGCCAGACCGATTGTTATGCTGGTAACGTTAGATGTGAAGAACGCATTTAACTCTGTGCGATGGTCGACCATAATGGAGGCGCTGGAACGGAAATTCTTTGTTCCAAGGTATCTGTTGGCCGTGATCAGAGACTACCTGAGGGATCGGCGGCTGATCTGGACTGCTGACGGAAGACAGTGGACAAAGGAAATCACAGCTGGAGCAGCCCAAGGATCGGTACTGGGACCAGACCTGTGGAATGTGGCATATGATGGTCTTCTGAGATTAGAAATGCCAGAAGATGCATATCTAGTGGGCTACGCCGATGATGTTGCTGCTGTCATTACAGCTCGCAGCACTGAGTTGGCGCAGGTACGGCTGAATCAGGTCATGCGTAGGATTAACCTATGGATGACAGAACACGGTCTACAGCTGACCATTTCCAAGACTGAGATAGTTTTATTATCTGGAAGGAGGATGCCGATGGTGGTACCAATGGTTGTGAGACAGGAGACGCTCTTCATTAAGAGAGCGGTGAAGTACTTAGGAGTCAAGCTGGACAACAAGCTGACGTACGGGGAACATCTTCGCATGACCTGTGATAAGGCTGCGGCTGTGACCTCGTCACTCGCAAGATTGATGGCTAAGGTCGGTGGCCCAAGGTCAAGCAGGAGACGACTCCTATGGTCTACGGTGCAATCCATCATGCTCTGTGGTGCTGAAATCTGGGCCGACACTTTGAAGGTACAGAAGTACCGTACCAGACTCGATACGATTCAACGAATGGGAGCGCTAAGAATAGCGAGCGCCTACCGTACTGTTCCATCGGCAGCTGTGCTGGTTGTGGCAGGTGTTGTGGCAATCAACCTATTGGCTCAAGAGAGAAAATTTGTATATAATAACAGTAAAGAGATAGGCAAGATAGAGGCGGTCAAGCGAGCCAGAGCACAAACCATGAACCAGTGGCAGCAACGATGGAATCATGAACGGTCAGGTAGATGGACGTTCCTTCTGATAAGCAGCTTAAAGGAATGGACAGAACGCAGGCACGGGGAAGTGAACTTCTATATCACACAGTTCCTGACAGGCTACGGGTACTTTAGGGCATACCTGTTTAAGATGGGAAAAGTTCTGTCCCAGAACTGCCGGATATGTAGTGACAAACTGGATGACTCGAGGCACACCTTCTAGACCAGAGGAGTCGATTGATGACACATGCCACGGATCTCTCCCCAGAGAGCTTTGTGCTGACGATGCTTGCATCGGAAGCCAACTGGAATATGGCATCGAAATACATTGAATCTATTCTACGATGTAAAAAAGAAGAAGGATGGCTAGATCCGTAATATAATGGAGGAAGTATAAGAGGCACCACCCTGAAGTAATGCTTCGGCGGTTCCGGGGTGGAAATCTGCCTGGAGGGTGACGAGTTTAGTGGGTAAACTTTCAGATGTAGAGCCTAGTGCAGTATCGAGAGGAGTCCCACACTCTGTGCATAAAGCATTCTCGTCGTTAACAAAAAAAAAATAAAAAAAAAAAAAAAAAAAATAAATACTGTGTAACACTCAATATCTCTGAGTTATATTAATAATTTTCCTTTAACAGGAGCGGATCTAGAAAACTATTTTGGGGAGGGCTGGGGTGACGGGAGGAAAAGGGTCCCCCCGTCTCAAAAATATTTGGGAGATATGGTAGATACACTGTAAACTCTAAGGCTTTTCTATCTGAGGGAAATATTCATAGACCTGTTATGGGATATTACACATGCATAATTTAGCCAGATTTACCATTTATTTACAATATATACCACATATTTATTACATTGTGGGTGTAATTATTTAATAATGATTACAGTATGGTATTATAGTGATTAATATGGGTTGTAAAAATATTCTACTAATTATTAGGTAGATGTAAATTCGGGACGAACGCAATCATCGGAAATGGCATTTTAGTTTACATTTATATTGTTATTATTATTGTATAGCATTATAATGTTATTTTATAGTTTAAAAATTTTCACACCATATTTTTTGGAGGGGCTTGAGCACCAAAGCTCCCCCTTAAATTCGCCACTGCCCTTTGTTACTCAAGATGGCACATGGACACACAAACACATACACGTATGTATGCACACACACACATACACAAGTATGTATACACAGTATGAATCTTGAATCTTGTAGGACTACAGGCATAAAACCTTACTTTATTTTATCCTCCAAGCAAAAAAACCTTTTTCTGATAAAAGTGTTGCAAAGTAAATTTATATTTCGCAATATTTCTAAAAAATAGGTACTACATCTTAGCTCATGTGATATTGGGAATTAATAGAAAATATAAAATCGAGTAAGTTTTCTGCCAATAATCCCTAGATTAAAAACAATATTGGCACATGACTAAAACAACCTATTTTTCGAGAAAAATTTTTTAAATATCGAACAAACCTTATATTCACAACCGAGAGTTTTATATAATCCAACCTTCAGAACTCAGTTAGCTGTAGGACAAAATAATTAGTAAAACATAGCAAGAGACTTTTCTGGTCGATTTGTAGCTGCCTACTTGACATTTAATATGATGGAGGCGCACACTGACTCGGTGTTTGTCAACCCTTGCTGGAATATATATTGAACCCCCACAACTATTGTGTCTTGTTCACCTCTCTGCCTAGATACGAAAGAGGGGTAGATAGTAGATAGATACCTAGCTTTACAAGTTCTGTTTCTAAAATTCTAATAAGTTTTGTGTGTAATTAAGTAGTAAGATAATTTTATGTTTTACAATAACTTGTCAACTTTTTGTTCTGAATAAATGAAGCCTTTTTCGTAAAGGTAAGACAATGCTTATTTTGTATCAACATTATTTTTTTAACGACGTAAATATTACTTGGGAATTTTTCTAACATAATGCATATATCTAGCTGGTTATATAACTAATTTTATATAACCAGCTTATTGAAAAATCTATGATTGGCTTGTATTTGAGGTTGTGCTATATATATAGACCAATATGTTTTTATGTATGATCTATAAAGTTTTCTTGGTTTAAAACAATAATTTTATTAAACTTTAATAATGTAACTTATACTTACACTTCTAAGATGTCCCGCAGTGTGCAAATGTTGGCCTGCACCTTGTATAAGTTTGTGGAGTAAGCCTTTGTGATATTGCAATCTAAATAATAAAAAAAAATATATATTTATATAATATTTATTTATAATTTATATATAATATTTATATAATTTATATATTAAATCTTAGACATCAACAAAAAGGGACCACGCCTCCACACACTAGAACAATATGAAATTTACAAACACACAAAAATACAAAATACAAACATATTAAATAAACAAACACAATACAATCACAGGTACTCTTTGATACTATCGAAAACCTGCCTTTAAAATCGTCACTGCTTAACATAACAACTTCAAGCAGAAGACACTGATGATCCCCCATGAGGCGATCAAAAACGTTGTGTCTCAGTAAGCTTTACAAATTTACAAAATTTAAAATTCGGATTCTCACAAACTAATGTAAAAGTGATTAATTAAGTTTCATCAAACAAAATGGACTAGAAAATTCAAGAATATTAAATTTCATTTTAAAATATTTTTTAAAAAATCTATTTTTGAGAATTAAAAACAATAAAATATTGATAAATTTAAGAAATGATATGTCATACAACACTCCCAAAGATTTTTCTAAACATCATAATTTAAAAAATCCAGTGTTATATTCTCAGAATTTAAGTTTCTTTTTAAAAAAATTCAAGTATTACAAACTGACAGAGTTTGTTTAGGAATTTAACATTTTCCTTACAGTTAGCTTTCTATTTGAAATAGCAACAATAAAAATTGACTGACATTAAATAAAAATTTAAATAAACTAAAATTTAAAAAAGTTATAATTTACAAGAAATGAATAAACACTTACTTCGAGTAGAGTTGTTCCCAGTTTTGCCTTAAAAATAAGAGAAGGCGATCAAGGTTTTGCATGTGTTGCCCAAGCTGGACCCATATCTCTACTTTTAGATTTTTATGTACAACAGAATCGTTATGTTTTGAAATTTCCATCAAGAGCCTGAAAACCATACAAGTATATTTTATTTAAATATTGGTATAAATATTTAAATATTTAGAACCATAAACAATTCTATCTATTCAAATCTCTATATAAAACAAACAATTTTTTATATTATTGAAATTTGTCTATACTACTTTTGGTATTATTTGGCAAAAATACCATTAATTACTAATATTATTGAGCAGACACGTTTCTAACTAGATCAGTGGATTTTTCAATGCTGTGAGTCATGGACAAGATTCATAGTTCTTTTTATTAAGTAGTGGTTTTTTTGCCAAATGATAACAAAAGCAGTAATTTAATAAAAACCTGAAGATGTACAACACAAAAACTGCAAGTTGTCTCTACTTTTTTTCTAAGAAAGTAAACATATTTTATATTTAAAATTATAACAGAATATAAATATAAATGTCATCCAGTGTATAATTTTTTCTGTTTTCATGCTGTTCTCATCTTTCTAAATATTTCATTTTACATAGGGAATCAATATTGTCCACTGATTGTAATAGAAATTTTTGAATTGCTTCTTCAAAATATAATCGACACATAATCAAATGTTTAATCACACTTCTATTATTTGATTTACAATGTGAGGGCACACCTGTAATAATTGGCAAAACATCATTGTTGTGTCACTGTAATATAGTGGGGGAAAAACCGTACTGTGATACTTGAGGTAAGCTATTTTTTCATGTTTTTAACCAACAAAGAAACAAGTATACTGAAGTGTTATCTTATGCTTTGGATTTGAATTAGTACTTTCCAAAGTTGGATTAATTATGTTATTTTTTATCATCATTCATTTATAACCTTCATGATTCCAATCATATTTATAATATACAGTCTCGATATTTCGACCTTCTGATAAATTCGAGGCTATTCCTATTTGAGCCTATTTTATCATTTTCAAAGAAAATGATGAATCGGGCTTTTAAGAAATGTTTATATAAAGTCCTTTAAACTTATTTAGTGCATTTTTAATTACCTATACTATAAGGGTTCATTAAAACTCATATTTTTTCTAATTCACAGGTATGTATTTCTGTGTAATCCAAGTTTTAAGTAATATGGGGGGGTCTCGGTCCCATCTACCTTGAATTTTAGAGACTCTACTGTACTTACATAATTCATTTTTTAAAAAAAATATTTCCATAATAACGAAATAATTCTTTAAGGTTTCTATACAAAATTCAGTCATAGATTTTTTTGGTAAATTTTTTTCAACTGATCAAAAATACCAGTATGTAAAGTTTGTATTTTCGGATTATAATTTTCTAGATATTCTTCAGAAATCTGTAATAAATGAAACCTGTGTAATTTATGGTTTTAATATTCCTGGTTGTATTTACCTTAATTTATTTGAACAAAAATTCTCCTTCCTTTAACCTTGCATTCTTTGTTAAATCCTTTATATATTTCTCACTATGTTTTTAGGATTATCTGTTCATCCAGTATTTTATTTTTACATTGAAGGATTGCAATTATTTTAGTTGCTTTTTGTCATTTGGTACTTTACATATTTCTGTCTTGTTGGGCCTTAAAATAATAATTTTTTCTTAGCTGTATTAACACTATCCCTTTACAACAATAATGTATGTAGTATTTAAACAAAACCAAAAAATTAGATTAGACAGATTTGAAATACTTATAAAAAATAAGTATTATTTATTTTTTGATGCAGACACTCAAAGACCCAATTTTCTGTATACACCATAGTTTTTTGTTAGCAAACTTTTTTTCCAAACTACTTGAAGACAATTACTTGAAGTAAAGAATTCAGTTTTAATTGAGTTCTATGAGTTTTAAAGACCAAATAATAAACTATCCAATTACTTGGAGCAATTGGGGTGTAAATGTTTTACTATAAATAAATAAAACCTCTTAAACCACAAAACTTCTTTTAAAGATGATTGCTTCGCTCTAAAAATCTACATCAGGACATAAATAAAAAGTGTTTGTATTTTAAGATGTTTTATTTATTTATAATACTAAACTATCTAGTGAATTTCTTTAGTAGTCCCTGGATTCAAATATTAACTATTTCAGGTTTAACTTTATGATAAAAATATTTAGCTAAATTATAGAATAAAGTTTTGAATAAGAATTTCTAATAGGATTTCCTTATCTGTAACACTATTTTAAATTTTATTTTACTTCAACAATATAAATCAAATTTCAAAATACTTACTCCTGAATAGCTGTCTCGTTTTGTGTTGAAGCCAGTCCTTCAGCCAGGTAATATTTCTCAAATGTATCTACACTTGGATCCTTTATTTTATTCAAGAAACCTAACCAATCTACATGTCCTCCTTTTTGTGCTGCCACACTATACATAGGTCCTCGTAAGCTGCCATGAATTCTGCAAATAACAGCTTACATTAATTTTCCATATATTTGTTTAAATTCCTAACTGAACACATGTAATACTACTATATAATTATACTATATTTAACTATTAGTAGATTAAATGATTGGAATTATTTTATTAGTATCCTCATTCAGAAGTAAGTTTAGCATACAATATCTGTTTGGTTTTGGTACATAATACAATAACTTTAACTCCGTGCCCCAGTTTTTACATAGGCCAGACAGGGAAGTCCTTCATATAGAATATAGAAGTCCTCCACCAAGAACATATAAAAGCACTAAAAAACAATAACTACCAATCAAACTTCGCCGATCATCTCAACTCCACAAAACATGACTACATAGACATAACATTTAACCTACAAATTCTTCATAAACAACACAGAAATAACCAACGCTACACAACCGAACAATATGAAATATACAGACACTTCAAACTACACCCTAAATACATACTCAATACACAATTACATTTTAACTCACACACAAATTTTGACATCATAACTCCTAATACTCAGAAAATACATCCACACCCCCATAATATTCCACTTTATCCTAATACCCTAACCTACGTAAACCTTGAGATTAGTTACGGTCTGAGTTGACAATGGGACACATCTCCTGAAACGGCCGTCCTCAACAAATATAAGTAAGTGCTACTATAGGCAAGTTTAAAACATTTTAAAAGTGTAAGTAAAACTTTAACAATCATCCTGCTATTCACTTCTTTTTTTACATAATTAGATACTTTGTTCTACTCTTTAAAACATTAAAATTCTAAGGAAATGCAACATAATTTGTCATTAGTAAAGTGTAAATATTTTCATCAAATTTTTATATACACAGTAGAGTCTCGAAATTCCGAGTCCCGATAATTCAAGCTTCTGTTAAATTCGAGCCTATTTCTGTTTGAGAAATGATGAATGGGGCTTACAAAAAATGTTTATATCCATACGGTATGCAAAGGAAAAGAGTAAGGCTTTCAAGATATGTTCATATCAATACTGTATGCAAAGGAAAGGAGTCAGGCTTCAAAGATATGTTCATATCAAAACTGTATGTACAGGAAATGAGTCGGGCTTCCAATAAATGTTTATATCAATACAGTATGCAAAGGAAATGAGCCGGGATTCCAATAAATGTTTATATCAGTACAGTATGCAAAGGAAATGAGTCGGGCTTCCAAGATGTTTATATTAATACTGAATGTAAAGGAAATGAGTCGGGCTTCCAATAAATATCCATATAAAGTTCTATAAAAACTGATTCGTACATTCTTAATTAAAGTACTGTATTAAGGTTCATTAAAGCTCCTATTTTTTCTTATGCAAAGGAACGTATTTCCATGGATTCTGAGTTTTCGGTAATCCGAGGGGGCTTTGGTCCCATCTACCTCGAATTATCGAGGCTCTACTGTAATTAGAAAAAAATTAATTTGAATATGTTGTCCTTATCCTATGGGTGCTCTCAAGCAACAATCTCTTTATATAACGATACTGTATTTACTCAATTTTGAAATTATAAATAAGAATTTACTTATTTGTAAATAAGAAAAACTTAAACTGGAGTTACCAAAGTGAGAACAATGTAGCCTATTATTCTCAATTACAAATTATTTTGTAAAACAAATTTATGTTTCCTTCTACTTATTTATTTATGTATTTGAAGTATACAACTATACCAAGAGCTTCACTTTCTTACTGTTACAATTCAATGCTTCAATACTCAGAAACACTATCTTCAACAAAATGAAAACTTCAGCCAGATGGCCAGTTGTCAGTTTTCCTTTTTTGCTCTTGATTTATATTATGCAACTTAAGGTAACATTTAAAACGTATATTAACATTTTTGGGTTGTATTCTCCAGTCCTCTGTGTTTCTTGATAATGTTTGTTTGCCCATTGTATGCAACCTTCATAACCTTGTCTGCACATCAATGCTGTTACTAGATAGAATAAGTATCGATTTTCTTCTGCAAGCATGTTTAATTCTTTATTATTAGTCAGCTCTTCATATGGCCTTTTAAGGAGTTTCACAACATATTTCTAAAACAAATGGAAAAAATAAGTTTTTATTTTGTTTTAATATCAATAGTTAGAAACTAAAGTTTTATAAAATTGTAGTTATATGATAATAACTATATAACTGTGGAAGGCATTTTCTGGTATATTAATGAATATTCAATATTTTTTTGTAAGGTGTTCTACTGTCCGCCAAAATAAACAGTATTGATACTGAATCAGCTGTAGTAGAATGACCGATATAGGGCCATTCTTGATTGTTTTACAGGAGACCTTTAAGAGATTTTGTAGTGCTCTTAACCTGCCCTTTCATTCACAATGGTTCCAGCAAGATGCCACAATCAGCCACAGTGCCTTACATCACCTGACACCTAAGTATAGGGAATGATGAAGGAGAAGATTTTCCGTGATGACCACCAACCACCATCGTCCAACTAGAGGAAAAATAACCATGTTTATAACGAGCATTAAACAACCCCTCTTCACCAAATTGATGCAAAACGTTCAAGAGCGGTACAAGTGTTGCCTCAAATTAAACGGAGGTCATATAGAACATGTTTGTACCTGAGTCTAACCGATTTATCTTCTTTTTACTTCTATGTGTTTGTAAAACTATGTAAGTCAAATAAAATTAAGTAAAATAAAACCTTACAACTGTTTCAGTACTGTTTATTTTGGCGGATACAGTATTTTAACAGATAGGAGGCTAACCAAAAGTAACAAATAAATAATAATAATAGTTTTATTGTAATTAATTTTTAGGAAATTAATTTTTGAAGTACATCAATGTAATTGGTTGCATATATTTTTAATTACTTTCTCAATGGTGAAAACCTTTTGGGCATTTGATATTACTATTTTTTTACAAAATACAAATGAATAAATAATGTATTACTTTCATACTTAATATTATTTTTGAAATTACTCAACAGACATTTTGCACCTACAGTACTTTCATAGGCTGCAATGGCTGTAGCCTAAACAGTTCGTTTTGTTTATTACTTAGGAAGCTGTGGGATGATAGAAGGCAGAGATTAAGTATCTTTTCAGTCATACACCCTCCATACACTCAGTTTGTATTTTTACAATTGGAGAGGTTTATGATGTTTATTTAGTGACCTGCGCTATAGTGGTAGCTCACTTCAGTGTTTGTATGTTGAGTCTTTTCCGAAACGGGCTTGGTAAAAAAAGTGCTGACAAATTGATGATACAGATGAAGAAATTGAGATTGACGATCCTACACATGACTCTCCAAGACTGAAGAACACACTAAATACAGGAGATTATGATGATGATGATGACAATGATAATGATTATGACAATGATAATGATGATGATGATGATGATAGCACTCATTTAGCCATATTTTATTTCCCCCCAAATAGAAGAAAGTTTTCACCAAATCCAGCTAACTTTCTTATAAGGACTTCCAATATTGTGCTATGCTGGCCTGGGTCATTAGAGAAAGTAATAAGTGCTAAATCAGAGGTTTTTTCCTGTCAACCAAAATTTTGGCTTGATTGTTAATGGTGCCAACATTTATATATGTTAATATTAGATATGTATATAATATTTGTATAAATGTATATACAATTTTAATTTCCACTGTGGAAAGGGATGGTGTAGGAAATAAATGATACAATAATTCAGGCACTAATAAAGATTCTGATTCTTGTTGGATGTTTGAACGAAGAAAGAAAGCACACAAAAAGCATATTATTTGGGTTAACTTTTGTGAATGTAAGTTTGATTTATGCCTTATACACAATATCAAGAGCACAGTGGTACAATATATTACAATAAAAATATTGAAAAGAACCCCAATACCACAAAAATAATCAAAAATAACAAATAAGACAAGTTACTTAAGATTAAACCCTTATGTACATTTCGATGACCATGTCATCATCATCAGAGGGTCTAGTTACAAAACACAATCTAGCACACAAGAAGTTACAAACTGGAATGATGAGGGTTTAATCTTAAGTAACTTGTCTTATTTGTTATTTTTGATTATTTTATGCCTTATATATTATCTTGCTATGAGAACCACTTTCATTTTCTATCATGACATCTGTGACCTTCTACAAAAGGGTGAAATTAACAAACTAATCCAGTAAGAAACTATTTGTACTGTAATTAAAAAGTACTTAACTAAGTGAATATGTAATAGCTTACTTGCTGACGCGTTTCAAAACATTAGTTCCTTTTAGGAAGAAGCTAGCCCTGTACTGGCGGCATCATGTTAGGTATTAAGGCTGTAACGGGATGGATTTATGGCTGTGGGATGGGGTGGGTTATTTTAGTTGTGTGGCATGTAATGGAAAAGGCTGTTGGCTTCAAAATGTGTGTGATCATTTAATATGTTTTTTTTATCTGTTGCGTAGTGTTTGTATAAACAAGAAGTGTTTATTTGTACTGGTTGTACACAACTTCCATGACTAAATGTAAAATAAAATCCTGATGTACAGTGTAAAAATCAGAGTGTATGAACTGTCATTTCTTTTAAACATATGAAGCTGCTATGAATTGCTTATCTATATTCCCAACATATACATATATAGTGAGAAAACTTTTCTAATGAATTAATACTTACCTTATATATTTTTATAGAGCTTTCATCGGCTAGTACACCCCTCATAAAGTCAATATGTTTTAATAGACCTTGCCAAGGGACAAGCTCTTGCTCATATTTTCCAATGAGTGACGATAGTTTGAGAGGTATATTATAAGGAATATGTCCGCCATAAGCCAGAGCAAATGCGTCATCCATTAACTGTAATCTGGATGAAAGTGGGATGCTGCTGTAGTTGCTTTCCAGATGCAAGAGAAGTATTTCCCAACTGCGTAAATCATAGTTCACTCGAAAATAACCTGTCAATAAATAAATATCCAAAGCAGTTAATCAATAACTTACTGAAACCATGTTAACAACTGTGTGTAATTGGATAATTAGGACAGCTTGTAACTATGGGCTAAATGTCAAAACTGACCATCTTACATTAAGTATAATTAAAGTAAATTAACACAGTTGGATTAGTATGCTTTGTGATTTTATTAAAAAAGTACATAGACAGTTGTAATAAAAAGGTGTTTTAGTTGATCTAGTCTATCGTTACGAAATACAAGTACAACTAAAGGAATATGGCCAGTTTTAGATAGGGCTAAAGTGAATTTATTATTATCTAATTGTAAAGGTTAAGCAGAAGGCTAAGGTGAGATTTAGATTAGATTGAACTAGATATATCATGGTTAGAAGTAACCAGAGCTGTAATTATGTAGGGCTGTTATTATTCCACAAATTATGCTCGTAATTATGAAAGTTGATACTAAGTATTGTTACAAGTTGCTTAAATTTATGACTCAAGTACATAAAAAAAAAACTTGTATGTAAAATGTTCTTGAATTTTGTAGTCCGTTATGTTCGATGAATCTTAATTAATCACTTTAACAATAGTTTATTAATATCCAAACTTTAAATTTTGTAAATTTGTCAAAACTTACTGAGACAGAATGTTTTCGATTGCTTATGGTGATGAACATCAGTTCATCAGTGTCTTCTGCTTGGAGATGTCGTATCAAGTGGTGGCACCCAGGTTTTTGATAGTATCAAATAGTATTTGTGATTTGTATTGTGTTTGTTCATTTAATATGTTTGTAATTTGTGTTTTTGTGTGTCTGTAAATTTCAAGTTGTTCTAGTGTGTTGAGATGTGGTCCTTTTTTGTTGATGTGTAGGATTTCTAGGTTATGGTAAATTTCTATGTATTTGTGTCCTATTTCTTTTATGTGATTGTAAAATGTTAAGTTGGTGTTCTGTTTGTGTTCCTCGACTCTTTGTTTAAAGCTGTGACCTGTTTGTCCAATGTAGTTGTTACATTCTTAGCAGTTCAGTTTGTATACGCCTGGTGCTTGTAGTTTATCTCTGTTGTTGATGTCGAGTTGTATTTTGTATTGTAACTTGATATTAGTTTTGTATGCTATTTTGCATACTATTTTTTGAAATTTGCAGGCTATTTTGTTTATTGTTTTATTTATGTATGGTAACTGTATGTCTTTGTATGTTATCCCTCTGAGGATGGTTACTTTGTAACTGAAATGTACATTAGGGTAAATTAAAGAAAGTTTGTGGTTAAGAGGTTTTTGTGTATTTATTATAGTTTGTCTATTATTGTGGTGTTGTATTCATCTATGTATGCTAAATATTTAATTGTGTCTAGTTCTTTGTTTATATTTTCTGTGAACATTGGGACTTCTTAGGGTTGTTTGAAGTGTTGTAGATAAGTGTGTCTGTCGTTATGGGTTTCCTGTAATTGTTGGAGCTGTGTTTTTGTGTGCGGCTTTTTGTTATGGTTAGGTCGTGGAAGTTTAGGGATCGGTTTCAATTAAATATTTAGCATACACAAATGGATACAACGCCACAATAATAGACAAACTGTGGTACAAAATACATAAAAACACTAAAATTAACACTACAGACAGGGAAAACAAATACATCACATTACCATACATAAACAAAACAACAAACAATATAGCCTGCAAATTTCAAAACATAGGATACAAAATAGCATGCAAACTAATAACAAGTTACAATACAAAACACAACACGACACCAACAACAAAAATAAACTACAAGCACCAGGCTTATACAAACTGAACTGCGACGAATGTAACAAATTCTACGTTGGACAAACAGGTTGCAGCTTTAAACGAGCTCTTTGACATTTTACAATCACATAAAAGAAACAGGACACATATACACAGACATTTACCTTTAACCTAGAAATCCTACACATCAACAAATCTGCAACTTGTTTGTCCAATATAGAATTTGTTTCACTTATCGCAGTTTTGTTTGTATATGCCTGGTGCTTGTAGTTTATTTTTGTTGTTGGTGCCATGTTGTATTTTGTATTGTAACTTGTTATTAGTTTTGTATGCTATTTTGTATCCTGCTTTTTGAAATCTGCAGACTTTTTCTTTGTTGTCTTGTTTATGTATGGTATATTGTTAAAGTGATTAATTAAAATGTTATTTATTGCATTACAGAATCACCTCATTGCTCTATTATTACAGTCTGTAAATATTAGTATTTATATACCTGTTGCTTTAAGTTTTTCATTTGTGTTATGCTGTATTATAGTTTGTTGGTTGTTTTAAATGCTATCCTGTGTCCTATCTTACATAACCAAAATACACTAAAAATCCCCAAAAACTCTATTCAAATCAATCCTTACATTTTCTTAAAGCCACAATAACGAAAAACTACAAAAACACATATAGGAATCTAGGAAAACTTACAATGAGATTCACAATTTATACAAAACAGTTACAAATAAAACATCCCAAAATAATCATTTTGTCTGATGCTAGACTAAAAAGAGTATTAATGTCTACTGAAAATTAACACAATTAAATACCTAACACACAGAAGTGTTTAGGGTAACTCAGAAGAGGATTCACCAACACACTATTTGAACACTAACTGTAAAATTTAAGTTTCTAACTGTCACTTTAAAATATATTGACTGTACACTTAAGTGTTTATACAGAATCCCTTAAGTGTTTCTATGATGTATTTTTGGTTATATTTAAGTTCGTTTTTTGTTTTAAATGCTATCTTATACTGTACTATGAAAGTCTTGTAACTTTTTTTAGGTTTTCTACATGTATGTAAGTGTAATGATTTTTTTCCTTTGTATTGTTTTAATATCTGTTTTATTCTTGCTAGGTATACAACACCATAACAATATATTAGGGTATCAAAATAGTTTATGCAGTTACTTATTGTTTCTTTCTTTGTTGTCAATGTTCATATTTTTATCTCCAAATATTGTTTAAAATTCTATCTTCAAGGACTTAAAGTCTATGTTCCCTCTTTCAGTGATTAAGTTTTGCAGACATGTTTACAGCAATAAAATTATTGGTTTTTATCCTTAAACTTTCAACTTGGATAAAATTAAAAGCGCAATGAAAGTTTTTATAAAAGTATAAGTAATTATTACATAACTAAGTGAATACTTTAGAGCTTACTTGTGGGTGCATTTTGAAACAATCGTATTGTTTACGAAGCTAGGCCACTACTGAAGGCATCGCACAAGGTATAAAAGGTTTTTGGCATAAGATTTAGGAGTGTAGTGAGGGTAGGTTAAATAAATTGTATATCACATAGGTTAAACTTTTTATACCTTGTGGTACCTTGTGTGATGCCAAAAGTAGAGGCTTAGCTTTGTAAATGATACGATTGTTTTAAAACGCATCAGCAAGTAATCTCTGAAGTATTCACTTAGTTATGTATCAACTACTTATACTTTAATCAGGAATTAAAATTTGATTACAAGAAGCCACATTTATAAAATGATAATGTATGGATTTAACACTCCCTTAAAATGTTGACTGTATGTGATGATAGTGAGTCATCAAGGCAATTCACTTCCATGGCTGATGTCATCTGTGTAATGAGTGATGACCTGTTGTTTATGGTTCATTTTTTTGTTTAATGACCAACTAAGTCTAAAATGAACAGAACGCCATAGACTTGTATCCTTTGTATCAAATGAAGCTTCAACGTTTTCCAAAAGATTTTTACAATGAATTCAATCTTTTTTGTATATTTTTAAATATTTGGAAAGAAAAATTCCATATAAATTATTAATGCTTTCACTTTACTACTGGTAAATAATTGATTAACCTGATAATTAATAACCTAATTAATTTCATTAGGTTTAATAATAATTATTATAAACCGTTCTTATTATGTAAAAATCTAATAAGCTAAAAATATCTCTTATACTTATTATTTTATTTTGAAAATGAAACTATGTGACATACTGTTTTCATGTTATTTTATAACTAAAACCAATCCAACATGTCAAAGTTTAGGGAAATACTAATTTTAAAAATACTTAACTAAGTGAATACGTAGTTACTTACTTGCTGACACGTTTCAAAACATTCGTTCCTTTTACGAAGCTAACCCTTTACTGGTGGCATCAGTTAGGTGTAAAGGCTCAAACGGGAATGGATTTATGACTGTGGAATGGGGTGGGCTGTTTTAGTTGTGTGTCATATAATAGAAAAGACTGTTGGCTTCAAAGTGTGTGTGATCATTTAATATGTTTTCTTTATCTGTTGCGTAGTGTTTGTATATTTTTCTAAGGTTGTTAGTCTTTTACTTTGTTTTAATGTGGGTAGAACAGTGTGTGTGGGAGTTTTTTAGGTGTTTTACGTAGCTGGATTTAGGGTTTGTTTGTTTTTTTTAGGGAAATACTTCAAATACTAAATGTGTTTCAAGTTGAAAGATTGATGGCATTTAGTTTGACGGTAATTAATATCAAATAAGGTTTTATGGCTCAAAAGTGCATTTTTGTGGAGTTTTGTTGAGTTAGACTTAACAGTTGGGTTAACCATGACTAGAAAAAACTAGAACATAATATTCAAGTTCTGAACCATTACGAAAACCTAATTTTGTGAATTATTATTACAAAACTAAATAGTAAATTTGAACTTTAACTTTAGAACATAATTACATTTATAAAATATTAAACTAAATAGCAATATGGAGTTGTCTTGCTCAAGGCTCTATTTTTCTGCTTGTGTTAACAATTATTAGAAACATGCTTTACTGTGTGGAAACTAAATAAAACTGGACAAAATTAAACTTATTGAGAATTTCTACAATAGTATTACCAGCTAGGGAAAAGTTTTCCACCTTGATGAAAATATTTGATTGAACTTTTTATCAACCACCAAGCCATCTTATGTTAATATGTTATGGTTATTTTGATTTTTTGATGAGTATGATATTTAAATGTTAACATTAATCCTATATTCTTGAGAGAATAGCTGTTATAATTATTTTATATAAAGGCTATTTTTATATTGTGGTTAGTTCTGCATTTATATATACCTGATAAACCAACAACTGAATTGAATATTGCAAGTTTAAATTACCTGTTTGTTGAATATTAGCAATTATCCACGTATTGGCAGGATCATTTTTGGTTAAAGTCACAGTAACAGGCATTTGAGGGCCCAATAATAACCTGGGCTTTGTAGAATTAAAATTATTTTCCTCTTTAGTTGTGTAAGAAATTGGAATGAACCATTCAAGGAAATCATTGTCAGAATTCAGACCAAATGGTTTCTGGAAATAAAATTAGTTTTATCAAATCTCTCAATGTCTTCATTTTAACAAAACAAATTTTTAATGAGTACTTTGAAAATCTTAACTAAAATAACAAGGAGAAAAGTCATAACAGTATTTGTAAAGACCAATTTTTAACATTTTATACGTTGAAGTTAGAAATTTTTTATAAACAATACTCTATAAAGGGGTTTACTTTTTTGGAGTTAGGTAATGCAGCTTTTAACTAAAACCAAGACAATTTAAATAAAAAAATAAAGTGTTTATGTTATATTTCATAAAAAGAGAAAGTGAAAATTTATTATAATATTTTTCATCTCTAAAAAGTTATTAAAGATATTTCATAGTTACCACTTGGCAAAAAACCACTATTTACTGATATTTTTCAGAAGACGCATTTCACAGTAGGTCAGTGCATTGTTCAATGCTGTGAGTTATGGGCAAGACTTACCATTACCGTGACTCACACATTGAGCAACACTGACCTAGTGTTACTTACTGAAAAATATCAGTAAGTAGTGGTTTTTGCCAAGTGATACCAAAAGTGGTAATTTATAAAAAGACTTCAAAATGTACAACCAAAAAACTGCATTTTTCATAAGTTTTCCATGCAGAGTCAAACATTCTAATCCATAGTTTGAGCAGCTTAGAATATGCTGATTTGTAGGATTAACAAATTTATTCATAGACATAGTAAATTATGAACTTTGGAACAATAATGATATACGTGATACTGAATGAAAGGATTTATTATTTCTTAGGAGAGGGTAACTGCTTCGAATTAGGGGTATAAATACTTTAAAGGGTAAATTATAAATGAGGCAACTATATATAGTTAGCCAGTATTGTTTGTCTTGCCTCTAATAATGGTTACTTGGTAATAATCAACAAATGATGTACTTGGTACATCAGGTTAGAGTAAAAATATTTGTAGCTAGAGGTTTTTGAGTATTATTTATTAGGTCTTTTTGTGTTTACTTTTTTTGATCGTCTACTGATGTAAATTTATGTTATGAAATTATATGTTTTGTGTATTGTTAGTCTGTAATAGTGACTGTAATCCACATAGTGTAGTGGTGTGTTAAAGGCACCATGTGACTTTGTGTCAATAAAAATGAAAAAGAAACCATGATATAATTCACTTTGTAAGTGTTTAGTTGTTGGTTTATTTACAAAATTGTAAATTTTAAAGATATTTTCTTGACTATAAGTAATTATTGGATAACTAAGGGAATATTTTAGAACTTACTTACTTATGCATTTTGAAACAATTGTTCCATCTATGAAGCTAACTGTCTACTGACGACTGTCGCACAAGGTAAAAGGTTGCAGGCTTATGATTTATGAGTGTAGTGGGGTGGGTTAAGTTGGTTGTTTGCTATGTAATGGAAAAGGGTGTTGGATTCAAAATGTGTGTGGTCGGTTAAGATATTTCTTTATCTGTTGCGTGATGTTTGAATATTTTTCTGGGGATGTTAGTTTTTTACTATGTAGAGAATATAGGGTTGTATGTGTTGTACTCCTTCAACAACAAATAGACAAATACAATCAATCCGGTATATTCAAAATAACATGTAATGGCTGTCCGAGTTTCTATATCGACTAAATCGGTAGATCATTCAACACTCGATTCACGAAACACAATAACAACATAAAAAACATAAATCCAAAATCCAACCAGGCAACACATATACAAGTCATGCAACATACATACACAAACATACAAACTAATGTAAATATTCTCCCCATATTAAACCACAGTAAAAAGCTAACAACTACAGAAAAATATGAAATATACAAACATTACGCAACAAATAAAGAAAATATCTTAAGCGACCGCACACACTTTGAATCCAACACCCTTCTCCATTACATAGTAAACAACCAACTTAACCCACCTCCACTACACTCATAAATCACAAGCTGGCAACCTTTTACCTTGTCGTCAGCCGTCAGTATCCGGTTACCTTCGTAAACAAAACGCGTCAGCTAGTAAGTTATAAAGTATTCACTTATTTATGGAATAATTACTTATAGTTTAATCAGTGAATTCAAGATGGTTACAACAAGCAACTTTATTATCATGAATTAAATTTTGTTCTCCCTTAAATTTTCACACCCCTTAGGTCTGTCTGCACCACCAGGAAAGACATTTTTGTGTCATAAAACCCAAGTGTAGACTTGGCATAATTACCCATATTGGTATTATTTCTGGAAAACAGATATAAAAATGTTTATTGCAGCTGGTAACTATTGAGAGGCTGATTTAGCCTTGCACACACATCTTGATGGCCCTACATCTCGATAACTTGGATAAACTATTACAAGTAGGCAATCTGACCCCTAGCCAGGGGTGGTCGATATTTTCTGTCATGGTGACGTCACTGATATTGGTTGCTGGGGGTACCAGTGACAAAATATGGAAAATGCCAGTTCCAGTGACAATGGATCAATCGCAAGTTGTCTTTGTTGTAATCGGTCAAAATGTCACAATTGCTGGTTGAAACGTTACTAATATGTTACCACGAGTCTTCTAAAAATAGAAAAAAGCAAGGTATGGAGTCTTGTCACTAAAATCACCGATCCGTTAAAGTCACTGGATCGACCATCCCTACCTCTAGCCAAAAGTAACATTGCTTCTCTTAAGCCCAAGACCAGGCAATATCTATTAAGGTCAATCCGTTTGACCTATTGGTATCTGATGGCACTTTCACTAACTTGTTTGGCCATATGACAATGTTGGACCACTATAGTTGGCATTGTTTTGTTGTTCCAAAAATTATTAAAATGTCAGTTTCAAGTTATTGGATTCTTTTTATAGTTACTAACTTATATGTATAGTTAAAAAAACTTAAACCTAGCAAATAGAGTCACTACAACTATTTACCTGTGTAAAAGTAGCAACCATAGTTTCCCTGTTTAAATCTATTGTAACAAATGGGTAGCCTTTGTTATCAACCCATGACTGCATGACTTCATTTACAGATACATTGAAATCATACATTTTTAAATGGTCGACAGAATCATCGAAGCATTCCCAGGCATCTGAAGGATTAACACTTTTTAAATACCTGAAAGTGATAGTATACACATTTATAACTAAGGCAACTGAATAAATTAACACTATCTGTAGAATTAAACTAAAGGTCAGCAAATTGTTAATTATAAAGCTAAAATGTAAAGATTTTTGTCAGTCATTAAAAACAAGATCTACAATTATTTTTAATTAATACACAATATGTAAAAAAGATTAAAAAAGAAAATAAAGGAAAATATGCCTGATATATTTAGAAGAAAGAAAATAAAGGAAAATATGCCTGATATATTTAGAAGAAAGAAATACAAATACAAAACAACTAAATTGGCTTCTATTTAATTAGTAACTATATTAAACATTATTATGAAATATATACTGGAGCTGCTAAGAAGTACATGACATTTGATTAATTCAAACATTTCTTTAACTTTTATGTTTTAATTTTTGAAAATAGTTAATATTTATTTGCTAGAGGATAATTTTTACAGTTTTGCAGTTTTTTCAATGTTGTATTACAAGATTTGTATAAGATCAACATGAATAAATTCAAACTAATATCGATGAGCTTTTCCTCGCTATAAATATATTTTTATACTTAATACAAACATGTTTATAATAAATTGAAAATAAACAAGAGTTATAGTTGACAAAACAATTTCTCATCCTCACCATTTCTTAATGTATTCTTGTAAACCATGTTTAAAGTTTATATCTCCAATGAAATGGTGGAGCATTCTCATCAAACAGCCTCCTGCAACCAAACATTATAAAAGAAATTTTTGATCAGTTTTCAAAAAGTTAATGAGGAATTTCACTAAAAAATTAGTGAAATATTAAACAAACATTAAACAAAATATAATATTTTATGAAATCACCCAATATTTACTTTACTTTGATCTTAATATATAGTATAACTAGTTTCAGAATCCACTTTAATTTTCACTAGTGATTTAAAAAGATCCAATGCACTCTGGTTGAAGATTTCAGAAACAGAAAGAAGATTTGGTTTGTTATAAGAAAATGTGAAATATCATTGTAAATATTTTGTTTATATATTAATAATTTGATTTCAATTAAAAACGTGGGCATTTATTAATATATGCTATGTACATCTAATGATAATGAGAATGGCTGTTTCAGGAGATGTATCTAATTTTCACCTTAGACTGTAACTGACCTTTTGGTTGTTTTACGTTGTTTCGAGGATATAACTTCCAAACCAGCCATCCTCACTAAAGAAAGAAATTATGTGTTTCTATAGGCAAGTGTCACATATTAATATACCTTCAAGTGTTTAAGCGTGAATAGTAGCTTAAGTTAAAGGTGGAGTAAAAAAATACATTTACTTTCCTTATACAGGTGTGAAATTTTGGTATTTTGTTCTGTTTATCAGCCTTAGTTATTTTAACTGCACTATGTTTGGTAGTTATGGAATCCTTGGCTGGTGCCTTATTGCTTGGACAACTAAATAATCCACCTGATATTTTATTCTTCTAGGCAAATGTAATTTTATGTTGCTATTCATATATTCACTGAAGGCAAATTTGAGTTGGCCTCATAGCCAATTAAAATACAGTCAAACCTCTATATAACGAACCTCCAGGTAACGAAATCCTCTATATAACGAATTTTTGCCTTGTCCCATAACATTTTAGAAGTTATACTGGTTATTTACCTCTATGTAACGAATTTCGGACCTCTCAATAACGAAGTTTTTTCTTCACTTCAACCAAAGGGGTAGTGTTGTATAGGCTGCTCACAATGTCATTTCCAGGAAATTTTTTATTTTCAGCAGGAAGGTCAACAAAACCAAGAGTGGTAGGCAAAACACATGTCGGCAATTGACTGCATGTTATAGTTCGGTTCAGTTAAGAATGCTGTGACTCATCGATTAGGAATTCTAAAAACTCAGCATTTATAGATAGGCCTACTGTACAGGCCTACAGTACATTCCCATCCTCCCACCATTTTCTTTTATCACTCATTTCAATGTTGCTAGCTCAGTTACTCAGTTTTATTCGTGCCGTGAGTTTGTCGTGTTGTGAAAAAATGTCAAAAAGAAAGTGTTTAAGTGTAACAGAAAAAGTGAGTGTTTTACGAGAGGTTGATGAAGATGTAAAAAAGTTGGATGTTACGAAAAAATTTGGTATACCTCAGAGTTCGCTATCCACTATTCTAAAAAACAGGGATCAAATTCTAAAACAAAGTGTTTCTTATGATTTGCAAAGAAAGAAAATGAAACTTTGTACACTCGACAATATCAATAACGCCATGATTAAATGGGTTACGGTAATGCGTGAGAAAATTCTTCCATTATCAGGAAATCTTATTAAAGAAAAGGCTTTGGAATTTGCAGTACCATTAGGACACAGTGACTTTAATGCAAGTATCTAACGGTTGGATAGAAAAATTCAAAAACCGCCATACCATTAATAAAAAGTCATTTCGGGAGAAAGTGCTAGTGTTGATATCCCCACTTGTGAATTTTGGAAAAGAAATGTGTTGGAAAAAGTTTTAAATGATTATGTCCCGAAAGACATTTTCAATGCTGATGAGACTGGTCTGTTTTTTAAATGTTTGCCCAACAAGACACTAAAGTTTAAAACCGACCCTTGTTTTGGAGGAAATGGAAGCAAAGAAAGGATCACCGTATTAGTGGCAGCTAACATGTTAGGGACAGAAAAACTCAAATTGCTTGTGATTGGCAAAAGCAAATCTCCACGATGTTTCCGATCTGTCAAGTCCTTAGAAGTTGATTACGCGTTTAATAAAAGGCATGGATGACGAGCGAAATTTTCATTGAATGGATATTGAAGCTGGACAAGCAGATCTCCAATGAGAAAAGGAAAATTGCACTTTTCGTCGACAACTGATCTGCACATCCGCATGACATCAATTCCAAACTGAAGAGTGTCAATGTGTTTTTCTTTCCACCAAATGTTACATCGATACTTCAACCACTCGATCAGGAAGTAATAACAAATTTAAAGCTACACTACGGAAAAAGAATTTTTAAAAAGATTGTGACTACCGTAGAGAACAATGAAGTCGTATCAAAAAACATTGTTAATCTAAGGGACTGCATCGCTGAATTGGCAAAAGTTTGGACGAATGACGTGAACAAAATAACAGTTTTTAATTGTTTCTTCAAAGCTGGATTTAATTCGGTCACACATGAAGAGGACAGTGAGGACAACATGACTTTAGGTGAATTAAAAAAGCAATGGGATTTTCTGAAGAGTTCAGGAAACGTAGCTGATGACATTTCACTTGAAGATTTTATTTGTCTGGAAGAAGATTTGGCTATTTCCAATTTTCCAGACAACGAAGACATACTCCAAAACGCCCAGATGACAAACTCAAATGAACCTTTGAAAGATGATGACGACGACTATGACGATTTTGATGAATCTGAAGAGAAGAACCCTACAGATCATGAAGTTTTACAAGCTTTGAAAATCATCAGGCGAGGATTTTAACTGAAAGATGGTGTACCAGACAACATTTTTGATTTTCTGAATAAATGTGAAACATTCATTGAACGTGATGTTTTATTCAAACGCAAAGTGCAACAAAAAATTACTAACTTTTTCAAGTAAAACTTTGAAAACTAGAAAAGATTTAAAAAGTACCTGTATGAAGTTACTGTAATTACAGTACTGTATAACTGTACATCGTATTTTATGTTTAATTTAATACAGTTTCTTTTTCTCCGGATACGGTCTGTATAGTGTATAAAACAGTTTGTTTTATTTGAAATTGAATTGTGTATATAAAAATAAAATACTGATAGATTGTGTGTATTCAAATAAAATCAGTATAGGCAGTTAATAAATGTAATACGGTTAATAAATAATACAGTTACTAAATTACGGCCTACTGAGTTTGCTTCGATTAAATTCCACTACGTTCAAGTCATGCTTCCTGAAAATGAATTGGTGAGTGTACTTATTTACCAGGGCTTATCAGGATTTCATAAGCCTCCTGTACTTATCTGTACTTATTATTATTTTCATAAGCATTAGATAACTTATCATAATAGCCTATACAGAGTAGACCCTATGAAAAATATTGAATATGGATATTTAATACAATGAAGAAACATTCTGAAAACATCAACAAAATATTTTTAACAACTTGAATTTCACATAAATTTAGACATTTCTAAAACCTTATCCTATATTAACATTTGGCCTATTACGCTAACTACGCTTGCGATATTATACTGTATCGCTTTTATTACAGCACGTAGTGTGGTATACATAATGCGGTAAGATCAGTAACATGGGGTGGGAGCATACTTGACAACACAACCTCTCAATAATGAATACCTCTCTACAACGAATTTTTTCTCTGGATAATCGACTTCATTATACAGAGGTTCGACTGTATTTACCAAAAATCCTGCAGTCTATTATTAAAAGAGATTTACTTCTGGAAGACAATATCAAGAAATATTTCATTTACCTTTTTTTAAAAAAATTGTGTGTCAATTTCCATTACTTTACTTATAATATTTTTGTTTTCCAATGTATATAATCTTTTTAGCTTTTGCTCTATTAAAGAAAGTTATTGGTTCTAGAGTTCCAATTTTTGTCTGATAGATTGTCTTTCCATTATTGCTATCTGAAATTCATTAGTTCACTATCATATCGTCCCATTTATGTTGAAAGAATTATTTCTCTATCGTACACAATGATCCTTTTTTAAGTGATCCTAGTTTACGGCTTCTGATTGTAATTTATTGGTAAAGTCTTTATTGCTATTTACATTTTTTAATGGGTACTTGAGTTTTGGGAGAAAGTCTGATTTTTGAAGGGGAAATTATGTGATATCAGGATGAAAGTTCAAGGTACATATAGATTTGTGATCTCTTAATGTGAATTTGCAAGATAATGATATGCAATTTTCCAGAGATATGATTAAAATACTCATGGTTTTATTTCATTTGTTGGTGTTTACTAGCATAACTATATTGGATGCATTATACAATTCTGTGTCACTCTCCCCATTTTTGTTAGTCCTGTGACAAGATATTTCCTATTAATATTCTATTTTTGTTAGTCTTTTCTACGAGCAGATTACTTCTTAATCACCTTAAAAATAATTTATGACGATCCAAACTTTAAATTTTGTAAATTTGTTAAAACTTACTGAGACAGAACGTTTTCGATCGCTATGTGGCGATCTTCATCAGTGTCTTTTGCTTGGAGATGTCGGGTCAAGCGGTGACGGTTTTAAAGGCAGGTTTTAGATAGTATCTAAGAGTATGTGTCATTTGTATTGTGTTTGTTTGTTTAATATGTTTGTACTTTGTGTTTTTGTACGCAAAGAGAGGTAAACAGGTTGCAGCTTTAAACAATGAGTCGAGGAACACAAACAGAACACCAACAAAGCATTTTACACTCACATAAAAGAAACAGGACACAAATACACAGACATTTACCATAAACTAGAAACCCTACACATCAATAAAAAAAGACCACATCTCAACACACTAGAACAATATGAAATTTACAGACACACAAAATCACAAAGTACAAACATATTAAACGAACAAACACAATACAAATCACACATACTCTTTGATACTATTGAAAACCTGCTTTTAAAACCGTCACCGCTTGACCCGACATCTCCAAGCAGAAGACACTGATGAAGATTGCCACATAGAGATCAAAAATGTTCTATCTCAGTAAGTTTTAACAAATTTACAAAATTTAAAGTTTGGATAGTTATAAATTATTGTTAAAGTGATTCAGTAAGGTTCACCAAACGTAATGGACTACAAAATTCAAAGATTATTTCTGCTAATATTCCATTTTGATCCTTCTGTAATGAAAGGAAGTAATTAATCAACACTGCAGGCATACCTTCATCAGCATCAGTATGAAAAAGTACACAATTATTCACAAATAATAAATAAAGAGCTAACCTTTTGAATAAACCGTATGTTGATTCAGTAACTGAATATCTTCTGGTTTTCTGAAGTTCATCTGGTGCAATGGCTGTGCATCTTCTAAACTGTCAGCAAACAATGTTTTCTGCATTTCATTCACTAAAAATCTGTAAGAAAAACCGTTTTGTCCTCCAACCTGCAATAAAAATTTCAAAACAAACTATATGAAACAAAGAAATTAAATTACTTGAAACTGTAAATGGTTAAATAAAGAAAGGAATAGAAAGGTTGATGGCAAAAATCAGATTTGTCTCTAAGCATGTATTTTTAATAAAATACACCAAAATAATCTTCAGACCAACTTCTATAATTAGAATAAAATTCTTTCTACAAAATGATAGTACGTAACTTATAAGAAGCCAAAGACACTACAACATTTCTATAAAAAGTGGAGTTGTCTTTGCAATTATAGCAAAAACTGTATTCTCAACTAGTTTTTGAAAGAAAAATGATTGACAGTATGATAGATAGCACTCGGTTTCACTGTTTTGAAAGATTACCATACGGCTCAGAGGATACAGATTCTAGAACATTTTAACAGGATGAATAATAAGAATGATCATGATTCACTTTTTAAGTGTTATATCTGTACAGTTTGGTGGAAAATTTTTTAAAGTTTGAAAAAAATAGTGTCTGAATATTCCACATTTTTGTCACACGAGCTTCTAAACTTTAGCTCCTAAAAACTTAAACAAGGTACTTTTAACTTAAACTTAGGGTACTTTTATTTGTTAGATGCATTTATTAAAAGTATTATTAACATCTTGAATTTTGTAGTTCATTACGTTCGGTGAAACTTTATCAATCACTTTAACATTAGTTTTTGACTATCCGAACTTTAATTTTGTAAATTTGTAAAAACTTACTGAGACAGAACGTTTTTGTTCTGATATTATTGACAAAAGAAATGTTTCAAAAATATTATAGAGTTAATTTTAAAATAACATTTTTGTAATGAGCTTGCAATTGCAGAAGGATGTACATATATCCTTTTCAATTTTTTATTGTTAGAGACTCTCTATGAAAATGTCGTGCCTACTCATATTTCAGCACTTCTGGGCGGTTATATCCCTTTCTTTCCCTTATCTCCAGCAAAACCCTACTCCCTTGTCTACATCAAGGAATATTGGATAGGAATCTTCCATTAGTGTTTGTACCAGTTAATATAACACTTATAATCTTATTGTCAATAAATATATTGAAACATTCAGTTTTTGCCTTTCTGGTATCATTTGTTTTATTCAGGTAAATAAAGAACAATGAATTGTTTCTTTTCCTTGTTGCATACATTTTGATGATGAGGTAAATATTTTTCCACTGTATGGTATTTTAAAATTTTTCTTTAGTAAAATTTTTATTTTTCAAAGGCTAGCCCATCACCATTATTTTCATTGATGACCATTGAATTCATTGGTTGATAACCAAAGTTTTATTCCTCTTCTAGGGCATCTATAACAAATAGAATATGTTCTTCATCGACATGATCACTATTATTTTCAATAAAGTCCGCTTCATCTGAAGACTTATTCAGCACAAGTTCATTCAAAATACCAACACTTATTGGTCCCCTCCACTCTATCTAGGAATTTAGTTACAGGAAAACAAGTGTACATTATATGTAAAAAAAATGTATATCTTCTATATTGTTAGTTTATGATGTTCTACAACATTCCGTCCAGTAAATTGTTTCATTTTACCAATAACATAAGAAATATGCAGTTCTCTGTAACTGTCTTTGCTCAGCACCTACTAAAATTTATTTAATTATTTAGAACTTTATTATAAAATATCAAAGACATTTGTGATATAATGTTGTTAATCATACCTCAAAGTTTTATATCATAAAGACCAAATTTGGTTTATGAATCTGGTTGCCAATTAATATTTCTTGTTGGATGAACAACTGCGGTTTTAGTAAAAAAACCAATACAAATCTATATACCGTATTTATGCGTCTATAATGCACATTTGTGTAGAACGCAGACCCGAATGTAATTACAATAAGTTAGGGAAAATATGAAAAAGTAAATAGCTAATAATTTGTACTAACTAAAATTTTGTATTGAAATGTCCAAATGCAAACAGTTAAGAAACTCACAATATCTACAGTTTGTTTGTTTTTATGCACAATTTTTCACTCATCATCACTACTTTCCGAAGATGGTTGAATATCTTCATTTGCTTGAGAATCTTCATTATCATTGTTTTTACAGAGCACGGAGTCCTCTGTAGCATCCGTTACATTGGAAATTCCACATTTTTTCAGGTGGTTCACTAATGGTTTCCTATTGGACTGTATTCTAAGCTTGAAGAATCCATTCCAAATTAAGTGAAACAGAAGCTCTCCTCATTTTTCCAGATGGGATATATATATGTTCACCACCACACATCTACTGGGCGTACAGTTTTCTAAAACTGCCTTTGAAAGGTTATTAACTGACACATCTATAGGCTAAAGTATGGATGTTAATCTGCATGGAATTACTGCCGAATCAGTTTTCATATCTTCCAGCTTTTCCTTTGGGATTTCAATCAAATGCGCTTTGAAACTATCTAGGACTAATGGATTTTTTTTCTTTAACAAAGCACCTGGCCTTCGATTTCACACTGTTTTGATCCAGTCTAAAAATAACTGAATTGTAGCAGGTAACCGGTAAGGTAAGCCCCCATTTTTTGTCATTACAAATAAATATAACGCGCACTCTTGTTTTGTAAAAGAAGTTTAACGAAAAAATATGTGTGTTACACACTTGTAAATAGGATATTTAAAATCTAGCTCATTACTTTTATTTAACATGCTCTTTCCATTGAAGTTTTGTACAAACTCATAATAGTGAACTTGCAGCAGTGATCTCTTATTATAAACTATTGCTGTTAGTATTTAGTGAATTATAATTATAATTCTGTTCATGTTAAGTTACTTTAGTCAGATTCTCCATTTTGTGACCCAAATGTAAACCTGACCAGATGTTTGTTGTGCTTTTATAGTGGATTAATTTCATCCTGCCGCTGTTAGGAAAAGTAACAATTTTAATAGTATTGATTGTGTAGAACTGTATGTGTACAGTAGTTACAAGATAGAAGGGTAGAAAGAACCACAAATAAGACAGCTGTGGTATCCTTACTTTTATATGTCTAAGATCGGTTCATTAATTTTTTTCTAAATAGCCTATCGCTAATGTAGAGCTTCAACAATGCTGCAAATGCTTGTGGTAGTGCATGATTTTTCAAGATATCTCCAACCTAATTAATGGCTTTTACATTAATAAAAATATACCTAAATATGTCAACATTTCCTCTAGAACTGTTTTAAATAATTCTATGAATATGTTTAACTCCAAATATTATACCTGTAGAACTTAATAGTGCAAATAAAGCAACCCCAAGAGCTATTTGCAAGTTATATTCAGCTATCAAGAGAAGAATAATGCTATTGAACTGCTATGCTTACAATGACAGTGGGAAATATTTTCAGGTTGCTGAAGAACTTTAAAGTCATTTATCACCAGAAAATACTATTATAAGATTTCAACTTATCAAGTAATCAATAAAAGCAAGCATATTTCTCTAAGACTATAATATGTCTTTAATCTTTCTCCAGTTGTAAATTTTAAAATTCAACAGCTTTAAGCAATTTTCTATTAAAATAACATTTTAGATTTAAAATAACAAGACCCAGGGGACATTCTTTTGTTTAGTTGCTCTTAAGGTGTAACCAGTTATATTTTGTTGTTTGAAATCTACAATAAAAAACATACAAGATTTTATTTTATTTGGATAGACAAAATTAATTTAATTTTATTTAAATTTCTTTTAAGTAATTAGAAAATATTTCTAGATTTTTAGTTATTGCTTCTCCATTCCTCTATAAAATTTTTAATGGGTCAGAGGAAAGACTATTTAAGCCATACACGGGTTGTAAGTATGATATTTTTATTACTGTATTTATTTGGATATAGTCTTTTATTTCACTAACAACTGCAGTATGAAATTAAGTAGGCTACACTTTTTTAAAAATTTTAATATCCTTCGAAATTCAATTTTTTTCAATAAATCAAAATATTTTGATCTATTCAGCTGCTAGTGCTTTTTGGAATAAAAATAATACTTTTCGTTGTAAAAAATTAAAATTAAAAATTTGAACAAATGATAAAAATACCTCATTAAGTCCATGATATGACAAGTATTTAGCAAAAGCTTCACGAAACCATAGCATACTCCATGACTGTGGTGTGATCATATTGCTGAACCATTGTTGAACGATATGGAAAGCAATGCGAAGTGAAACCTTTTCAAATTGCTCTAGTGAAGAATTTTTTGCACTGTATAGTAGCTCGTTTTCTCTGAAATTAGTGTCATGGTGTAGTTATTAAAAATATTTGTGAGTAAAAACATAAATGCGAGTTATACACTTACTATTGATAGTATTATTTTACAGTTCAGTTAAAATTTTTCAGTTCAGATGGGAATGAATAAAACCTTTAAAATAATATTCTATTTGTATCCTTGTTTGGTTTGTGAAATTTAAACACTCAACACAAGTTTAAAAGACCCTAACGGGATTTAGTTCAAGATTTATGATGTTACAGCAAGGTCTATTCTACTGTTAGCTGGCATCGCCATGTCTTTATATATTTTAACTCTAACTACATGTCTCATTATCGTCCATACCCCTTTGTACTTGTTTCCTCAAGCTGAATTATTTATACTTGAATTTATTTTACAATTAAGTATATACTCCTGTTTAAGTAACTAGTACTATTTTTAAAACAAATTTTAACTTTATATCAACTAGAAGTTAGTTTTATATCAACTAGAATAATGACTTCAATGTGCCTACAATAATTTCCAAATTCCTACATGAAAGTCAAAAAAATGTTTATCAATTGAATTTGAAGTAAATAGTTTTTCAAATTAGTCACTCAGTGTGATTGAAAACTTTAAGACTCAGTAAATTTTTTCATAAATTTCTTTAAATTATAAAGGTCAGGAAGCTATTAATTTATTACTTTCAAACATAAAAATGTATTCATGAATTTTGTAGTCCATTACGTTCGGCGAATCTTAATTAATCACTTAAAAAATAGTTTATGATTATCCGAACTTTAAATTCTGTAAATTTGTTAAAACTTACTGAGCGATCGAAAACGTTCTGTCGCAGTAAGTTTTAACAAATTTATAAAATTTAAAGTTCGGATAGTCATAAACTATTGTTTAAGTGATTAATCAAAATGTATTTGATGAGTATTTATAAAATATTTACCTTGGTTTCTCTCTCCCTTAATATTAATTATTGTTCCTTATGTAATTCCTAAATATATTTTTTAATTAATTTATTCATTCTTAATGATTTATAACAAAATTGTCGAATTATTATTTGACAATGCCTTACCTAAGGTCAGAGAAACTTTACATTATAGAAGTCAGGATGATTACCTAATTTTGTTTGCATAGTCTACTTTCTTCACAGGGATTGTCTTCATATTGATCCTATGTTTAGCCTACCAAATACACTCTTTTATACAAAGTATTACCTTAATACACTATTATTATAGTAGAATTAAAATTGGAATAGGACTGGCGATTGTGGGTTGAACGCCCAGGAAAGAGTGCTGCAGGGTGCGGGGTTGCCAATTTTCTGTAACATTCGTCAGCCGATGACACCCTGCCGTTGAGTTCACTTTAGTCCCTTCCCACCTCATTTGTAAAGTCTCCCACACAAACCGACTACTGAGATTAGGAGACAATGACAAAATGCTTGGACGCCCAAAAATGTAGTGTGTCATTATTATATTGTAAACAATTACACGGGTATAAGTAGTCTGGGACGTGACATACAGCCTTATTTATACCTGCGTTTATATTATCGATTTCTATTACGTTGTGAAACACATCATAGAAGATGGAAAAAACATTCCCAGTTAACTCGGGTTAGTAAGTTAAGTAGTTAAAATGGACAATATCATCAATATTAGGCTTTCAACAATTACAATAGTTTCTGTGTATACACATAGTGTTTATGGGATGAAGTCAAAATCTTAAAATTATTCTCATCTTATGTAGGACATTGATTTAGATTAAAATTTAATTTAAGTAAATATTTAATGTTACAAGTTGAAAGGGGGAACACTCCACTACAACCACTTTCGTCACTGCTACCTACTGTCCTCCCCATCTTCATCTGGGTTGTACTGAGTATCACTATCTTCACTGGATAAATCGATATCCCTGTTAATGTCCTCGTTTAGAGAAATAATAAATCGTTCAATGGCTTCCTTCAGAATATCTTCATTTTGCAGGCTTCTATAATAATTTCTTTTTTTGTGATATAACTTTTTTCCGAAGCTCATGATTGACTGATTCAATAGCTCAATTTGTTAGGTTGGTTAATGCTGTCATGATAAAATGTTTGTTACTCCTGGCTACGTAGCCATTAATTTGCATCCAAATTACTCGATGCAATTTAAATGACAATGGTAAGGAGGCAACATAAGACTGACCGACAGCACAAGGCAATGGATGGATAGGAGACACATTTGGCAACAATGTGTTACGCCGTTCATTACCGATTGGTGTTGAACTGAGGACAGGTCCCACTACCCCACTGCAGCAGGCGAGACTTCAGTATTATTCCAATTTTAATTCTACTATAGGGGTATTTTCTTTACAGTCATTTTACAAATATGTTTTTATCTTTATTTAGATTAAAATTTCATTCAAATATTTTACATGTTTAATTTATAATTTCAAGAAGGAGTGAGAGTGTACGTGTGTGTGTGTGTGTGTTTGTGTGTGTATGTGTGTGTGTGTGTGTGTGTTTGTGTGTGTCCTCTCTAAAACAACGAAGAGAGCAGGTCCATGTAAGCTCCATATCCTACTTATAAAGCCATAATTTCACTCCACTGCTTTGGTGTCTGTTGTCATTGTTACCTGTTGCAGGTAACTCATAAAAGCAATCCATCCCTGTCAATGGATGCTCATAATATCATACTGCCATGAATAATATTATATCTAAGCCATAATCCAATCTAATTAGCCTTACTTCCTATATCACCTGATGGTAGTATGTGCTCTTTGTCTCAAAACATTTACATACCAGATTATAAAAAACTAAAAGCAAAATTTACACTTTGATACCACAATCAAAAGTTTACCATTATTTTGTTAATATGTGACTAATTTATATAAACATTAGTTACTTACTCTATAGCAATAAGACCAAAACTTTCTGATCCTCGAACTGAATAATCCGGAATACCAAAGAAATCAATTTTGTTCAAAGGTAAATTGTTGTTCAAAAACGTTTGGAAATATGCAAATAATTTTGGAATAAGGCCTGTTGCACGATCAGTTTCCTCAACTAATTCTGGCTGAGTCCATATGTTCTCTCTGTCATAAGGGCTCTGTGACTTGAAACTGTTTGTTAAGATGATAGATACAAGGTATGTTGGCAGCCTTGGGCTCGTGTTGAATTCAGATACTTCATAGCCAGTTCTGTAATAAAATCATTTAATGTTAGTTATTTTTACGTTCTTGTCACTATATTAATGTCATAACTACTTTACTAAACCCCAATAATTTGTTGAAATTTCTCAGAAGAAGCATTTTCTATTAATTCGGTGCACTGTTCAACAGAGATTCTATTTTCGTGCACAGTATTGAGCAATAAAATAGATTTCTGCAAAGTACATGAATTGAACAATTTTTTTATATTAACTTCAGGGGTTTTTAATCAAGATGTAACCCCTTAAAGAGAGAAAAATATTACAGTTTAAAAATATTTCATGCTGTAACATAATAACTAGTTTGTATTATTCAATGCCTTCAAATATAAAAAAAATATCTATCTGTGAGCTATTTATTATTACCTTTGTTTAATCCTAAATTATACACTAATTTTCAAACACACTCATTATGAATTTATTAATTTCTTTCACGAACTGTTATTAGTTATTTTCTAATTAAAATTAAATTGTTTTTTTGGTTGTCAAATATATGTAGATCACATGATTCATGCTTTTATAATGTAATTAAAAACTAACAAAAGTAATTAAACCTGTTCTTGGAAATTATATTTTTTGGCTCTAATTAAATAGATCAACAGAAGAAAAACTAAAAATTTCAGTTTTCTTAGATTTATTTACACACATCAGATTTACTTTTAGTAATATTTATTAATAAATTATACGATGTTAAACAATTTTCAGTTTAAATATTTTGAAATTATGGTTAACTAATATTTTTTGAATGTTCAGCTCAACTATTAGTTAACATTTATTTACTTTAACATATTTACTATGCTAGTTTCTTATAAAGCACTTTCTTTTTAAACCTTGCAGTTTTTGTGTTGTACATCTTGAGGTTTTTCTTATAAATTACACTTTTGGTATCACTTGGCAAAAAAACATTACTTACTCATATTTTTCAGCAGACGCGTTTCCAACAAAAATCAAACTTTGGCCATACACATACAAAACACACTACACTCACACACCAATATAGACACTAATCTAAAAATACTATACTACATAAAAAAGCAACAAGCTAAACATAGCAGAAAACTACGAGATATACAAACACCACAAAAAGTATCCACATCACATTCTAAATGACAAAACACACTCACAATCAAATAGTGTATGTGAACACATAATTAACATGAACAATAATAAACCACAGACTCACCCTAACACAACACACCTGAGCAACAGTGACTCACAGTATTGAATGATGCACTGACCTAGTGCGGAAAGCTTCTGCTATAAAACATCAGTAAGTAGTGGTCTTTTGCCAAGTGATACCAAAAGTGAAACTTACTTTTTCTTTAAATAGGAACAGCTGTTTCAACAAATTTTGTATCTACTGTACTTAAATAAAGAAAAAGAAGGTACATTTATTGAGATTTTTCATGTGACTTTTTTAAGTTAAAAGTTAAATAATTGAATAAAATGTTTTCCTGTTTAAGTTGTAGACTCCAAAGAAAATAGTGTCTTTTTAGGTAATTATCAAGCTGTATTTTCATTGACACAGATCCCAAAATAATTAAAATGTAATACGTTACCAATCTAAGATATCATTTTTATTTAATATGTAGTTTGGTAATGCTTGGATAATACAGTGAGAAAATTTATATACTAAATTCAAGAGCGGCTCCAGGTGAGGAGCAGTAGAGACAACTGCCCCCTTCGTGAATTTTGGTGCTACTTTTTTTTGGAAATATTTTTCATATTCCGAACAGATTTAAATTTATCTCAGTTTACTTATAAAAATGGATTTTACATTTGACTTGTGTTTTAAAGCAATGTATATTGTTTTTACATTTTTTGTGTAACATTTATGTAGAAATTCATCTGATAACATTGGTAGTTCCACCCACCATAAACAACACTGGCATGTTACAAGTTGAACACTAGTGCCCTACTGAGGCGGTTATACTAACAGTCTGTGTACTACGACTCTGTGTCCTAGTCAGACCGAGCCATTTGACAAAATGATGAAAGTTGAACAATATTTTGTATTACGTACAAAATAATAATTTTGGTATCTATATAAATTCAGATAAAATGCATGTTTTGATGAAAGAAATGCCAAATTTTCTGTGATTTTTAAGTACAAGAATAGCTTAAAATTACATTAACAGGCCTTTATTTTTAAAAAATAAAAAAATAAGGCTGTTTCCCTGCCATTGTGCCCGCCCCCCGAAAGTCTATCCTGAAGCCTTCCTTGACTAAATTACATGGTAACTTCACTTTTCTTTTAAAGTTTGAAACTCTACTTGGTTACTTGAAACCATTTCATTTTAGATTTAGATTTTATAATATCTGATAAAGCACAGCAGCTCCATCTATACATACTCATTATATTCATAGGTTTTCTTTACAGCCATATTGGAAAATGCCTTGTACTCTGAAGGGCGTATTATAGTAACAGAGAATAATGCTTTATGATCTAGCTTGTCGAAGCAGGGAAACACTTGTCGAGCATTATTCGGCTCCAACTGTGTTGCTATTATCCATCTGAAAAAACCAAAAGTTTGAAATGTAATACGTTATTATGTATCTATCTCTCGTCTATGTATTACAACAAGAATATTCAAAATACTATGACTGGAAGCTTATTCTCAATTTATAATTACTGACAACAATATCAGAACCTCTTCACTTACGAATAGTGAAAACAAGATTCAAACCTTTTAATAGTTTCCAAATGACGAGACTCTGAAATGTATATTAATATATTGTATACATATTTAACTATTAATGTTACGTATTTAAAATTAATATAGACTCATTTCCTTTTATTTTAAACCCGCCGCCAAAGTCAGACAAAGCTCACCCGTGATAAGGTTTCTGCCGTTTGAACCAGCAGAGCAAGTTAGACCTTTCCGGAGTGTAGTTCGATACACCACTACGTTCTAATATATTCTTATACTTTCAATCTCTGTACCTTAGGTACTAGCACACGTAAATGTAACTGTTTTATTGATTATTAAACCTATTGTTATCAGTGCGTGGAATACGAACAAGTTTTCTGGCCAGAAATCGCTTATTTAATTCGCGAGTGTGATAAGTGCGTATTCCATGGTGCACGTAAGTACAATCTATTAGTTTATGTAATTATAATAATTATTGGTCCTCCGAAACTATTGTTACCAAACAAATTTGGTCCAGCCGGGCCGGATCTTGAGCCTTAAGACCTATATAAAAAATAAAATAAAATACATTTCATTATATGTGTTCATTCTACAATTTCTACAAGTTTTTTCAAACTTTGTCTGTGCATGCAAACACTGGAAAACTAGTTTCATGTCGCAGTATATGAAACAGCTGATCCTCTCTCATCTTTGTTTGGCTTTGGCGTGCATTAATATGTTGGTTTAAATTGATTGTAAAGGTTTATGAAAAGTGATTTCAGTTGTTTATAGAAGGTTATCTCATTGAGCCTACGTCGATTTGTTGTTTACTTAGGCTTATTTATCTCTCCGTTAAACATATACGCTCATAGGCCTAATCTCTTTAAAACATTTTGTAATTTAAAAATTAAAGCAATTATCTCATCTTCTACTATAAAACCATCATTTAATCATGGCAAAATCTTTGGCAGTTATTAAATCAAAGAAAGACAATATATTTAGTCAAATTCAAGAGATTTTTGATCTAACAAAAAAAAACATCTGATAAGTCAATCCTGCAAAAATTGTTGGTGCGCGCTAAATCTATAAATAGGCTTCGTGAAGAATTTTCTGATAATTTAGACACTTATCATGAACTAGAAATACAGACTAACCCGAATTTTCAACCCAACTACGCTCCTCTTAACAGCATCAACGAGTTAGTCGATTATGTTAATTCTACCGTATATTCGATAGAAAGTAAGGTGTCATCAACAAGGCCTAAATGTGAAATAGTTACTCCTCAGTTACATATACGACTGCCTAAGCTTGAACTCAAGCATTTCGATGGTGAATTTCTCGAATGGATGTCATTCATTAATATATTTAACGCTAGCATTCATGAAAATGCATCGTTACCAGCAGTTTCTAAACTTCAATATTTATTGAGCGTTATCTCAGGAGAACCGCTAAATTTAATTAAATCTCTCCCTATTTCTGACGCTAATTATAAAGTGGCCTATGACTTATTAAAAGAAAGATATCACTCGCCGAGGCGGTTAGTTACTTTACACCTCAATCAAATTTTAGATTTGCCCTCTGTAAACAACACGCCTAAACAAATGAGAAATTTTGTAAATTTATACTCAGAAAATATACAAGCTCTTAAAGGTCTTGACATCGATATCACTAGTAAAAATCCTTTGTTATCTGCTATGCTTTTACGAAAAATGGATAGTGAACTTAGGAACCGTTTTGAAAACTTACGTTCATCAAGTGTTACTCAAGAGAGAGTTGACTCCACTACAATACCTGATGCAGCGGAAATTATTAAGTTTTTAAATAAAGAATGTAATGAAGTTGAAGATGCCAATCTTCATTCTCCTTTCACCTCGAAACCCTCCTCGTCTGGATCACACACCCCCTCTGGTTCCCAAAATAAATTCTGTAAACAAAAAGTATCACTAATGTCCTACAATTATGGAGAAGGCTCCTCCATTAAAGTTAAACCTCATCCATGCTTTATATGCAATAAAATTGACCATAAGGTATATTCGTGTCCGGACTTCAAGAGTCAGAACGCCAAATCCCGTCTCAAAATTGTAAAGGAAAAGGGGCGTTGTACCTCATGCTTAGGTACTCACCATCTTAACGACTGTAGGTCAAAGTTTAGTTGCTACAAATGCCACAAAAATCATCATACATTATTACATTTTGAAAATTACTCTACGTTGCAACGGACCACACCTCAAACTTCGCGTCAAGACTCTCCGACACTTCAACAGGAAATAACCCCTTCTCCAATCACTATGACCTGTCAAGAAAAGCAGAATACGTCTCAAATCTCTAATACTGTTCTCTTAGGCACTCTACTTGTTAAGCTTACCTCGTCTAACGGTATTACTCATGTATTTCGTGCTCTTGTTGACTCTGGCAGTCAATCTTGTTTTCTCACCGAGCGTGCTGCTCAATTATTGTGTGCTCCTCGTACTAAGACCACTCATAGTGTGGTAGGATTGTCTCAGGTACCCTTACGCTCAAAAGGTCTCACCTCAGTTGCTGTTGAAACTCTTGGGGGCAAGGTTATTTCAATTAATGAAAGATTTTTAATATTGGAAAAAATATGTGTTAACCTACCAAGCACACAAGTAGACTCTGAAGTTCTTTCCAAGGTTCGTCCTTATGTTTTGGCAGACCCTACGTTTCACTTGCCAGGAGGCATAGACGTTCTTCTTGGTGGTGCTTTATTTCCACTCATACTTACTCAAGAATCTTATAACCTCGGACCTGGTTTACCCAGGCTAATAGGCATACACTTTGGCTTTTTAGTAATGGGTAACGCACCATGTCTATCTGGCAGTGAACTTCATAGTAACTCCAGCTCTCAATTATCAACTACACTTCTAGTTGTCAACGACATTGACCTTTACGACTCACTACAAAGGTTTTGGCAACAGGAATAACCCCCTGCTGTGTCTAAGCTTTCTCAAGAAGATACATTATGTGAAGATCACTTTCTCGCCACTCATACTCGGGACCAATCTGGCCGATATTGCGTCCGACTACCATTCAAGACTGAACATCCTCCTCTGGGTCAATCTCGTTTAAATGCAGAAAAAAGACTGCACTCTCTAGAGAAGAAATTTAGTGCTCAACCTCAATTTAAATCCCTATATACTGATTTTATGGCTGACTACTTAGCCTCTGGTCACATGATATACGCTCATAATACTGATCTAACTGTACCTCATTACTTCCTTCCTCACCATGGTGTTTTAAAGGAGTCTAGCAGCACAACTCGTTTACGTACTGTATTTGATGCTAGTTCTGAAACCTCTAATGGTATTTCTCTTAATAATATTTTATTAACAGGCAAAAAGATGCAAACGAATATTTGTGATTTATTACTAAATTTTCGGATTCATAGCTTTGTTTTTTCTTGTGACATTCGTCAAATGTATAGACAGGTAAACATGCACCCTGATGACCAGTGCTATCAGATGATCTTATGGCGTGAAAGTCCAGATCAGCACTCTTTAATCTACAAGCTCACGACAGTGACTTACGGAGTGAATTGTTCACCGTATCTTGCCATTAGAACCTTACATCAGCTCGCTGCAGACGAAGGTGACTCCTATCCTGAAGCTGCAAATATGCTACGCACGCAGACTTTCGTAGATGACATCATCTCTGGAGCTGACTCTGAAGAAAAGGCTTTGAGCCTCCGTAAGCAACTCATCTCGCTCCTGGCTCGCGGAGGCTTTGAACTACGCAAATGGACATCTAACTCCAGTCAACTGCTGCAAGATCTTCCTGATGCTCATTTAGAGACCCCTGTATTCCTTCAAGGCAGTAAACAACCACATTTCACTATATTAGGTCTTCACTGGTCACCCTCTACCGATACGTTTACCTATAATTTGAATTTTCCTCACAATTCCAGGACTAAACGTCAAATTCTCGGTATCATTGCCCAGATTTACGTCCCTTGTGGATTTCTCTCACCCATTGTTATATGGGCCAAACGTTTTATGCAACTACTCTGGATCAAAGGATTGAACTGGGACGAACCACTTCCATCTGAACAATTGAAATTATGGCAAACCTTTACAGACTCGGCTAATACTCTACGAGAAATTGTAATTCCTCGTGCATTACGAATAACACACTCGAGAAACTTTGAGTTACACGGTTTCTCAGATGCTTCTGAGAACGGTTATGCCGCCGTCGTTTATTTGAGATGCCAACTTAGCGACGACTCTGTGTTAATTCGGCAAGTAATATCGAAAACTCGGGTAGCCCCTCTGAAAAGGCTCACGGTACCTCGATTAGAGCTAAGTGCAGCTCATTTACTCGCCCAACTAGTGGGATATGTTATCTCTCTTTTTGAAAAAAGGGTGGAATTTTCTTCTGTATTTCTATGGTGTGATTCGACAGTAACACTGACATGGTTACAAACACCTCTTCATCGATTGAAGACGTTTGTCGCCTCGGGTAGCCCAGATACAAGAATTAGTGCCTTCTCATTACTGGAGACACGTACCGAGTGAAGATAATCCTGCTGATTGCGCGTCGCGTGGGTTACTTCCTAAAGATTTACCACAGCACTCATTATGGTGGTACGGCCCCCTTTGGCTACAAAACTCTAATGATAACTGGCCGGTTTTACATTTTATGCCTGCAAAACTTACTGACACAGGAGAAGAGAAACCCATTTCACCTATATCTCTCATATCAACTGCTCCTCATGAATGGGAACTCCTCACTCAGTTTTCTCACTTTAGCCGACTCCAGCGTGTGATGGCTTATATTTTGCGATTTACTCATAACGCTCGTCATTCAAGAAAGCTCGATGGTCCTCTCAACACTCTGGAAATGAGGGCGTCAAGACTGGCAATTTTCAAGATGGTTCAAGAATCAGCGTTCAGAGACTACATTGTTGCCATGAAGAAGGATCCAACTACACCTGCCTCGTCACAACTCCGCCGACTCTCTCCTTTTCTCGACAAGGATGGTATCCTACGAGTGGGAGGACGTCTCAACGCTTTAAAACTTCCTACGGATGTGCAACATCCTGTGATTTGGCCCAAACGACATCATGTCTTCAACCTTCTTATTGATTTTTATCATCGAAAATACTTACACTCGGGCGCTCAATTGACTCAATCACTTCTTGCACAGGATGTGTGGATACTCTCGCCCCGAAGTGTAATACGCTCTCGCATTTTTCAATGTGTTGTATGTTTTCGACACAAGCCTCACAATAAATCTCCGCTCATGGGTGATTTACCAAAAGCAAGATTAACTCCTTCTCGTCCGTTTCTCAACACCGGAATTGACTACGGAGGTCCTTTTAATATCAAAATGCACAATTTGCGCTTGATTCGCTTGACCAAAGCATATATTTGTATCTTTGTTTTCCTTGTGACAAAGGCTGTACACATTGAAGTAGTATCGGACCTGTCGACAGATGGGTTTATTGCCGCTCTCACCCGATTTGTGTCTAGACGCGGTCTTTGCACAAATATTTATTCTGACTGTGGAACGAATTTCTTTGGAGCGAATAATGCTTTACATTATCTCATCATCTCTTCAGGCCGAACCCCTCTTGCTGAATTCTCATCACAACACAATATCAACTTTCATTTCAACCCGCCTGCAGCTCCTCATCAAGGTGGTCTTTGGGAAGCAGCAATCAAGAGTGCAAAACATCACCTCCGACGTGTCATCGGTGAACATATTTTAACTCTATGTGAATTTTCCACTCTCACAACTCAAGTAGAGGCTATTTTGAATTCGAGACCTCTCACACCTCTGTCAAACGACGCCTCAGACCTCAATGCACTCACCCCGGGTCACTTCTTAATAGGATCTTCATTGGTTTCAGTTCCAGAAGAGGATCTTTTCAATGTTCCTGCCAACCGACTCAAGCACTGGCAGCTAATCAAGGCCTTTCACCAGCGTATTTGGAAGAGATGGCATCTAGAATATATCCATACTCTTCAGCAACGGGGGAAGTGGAACGTGCCAACTGTCAACCTGCGCGTCGGCGACCTCGTGTTAGTGCATCAACATGCACCACCTCTCGCATGGCCTCTGGCTAGGATAAGTAGTGTTTCTCCAGGAAAGGATGGTGTAGTAAGAGTGGTTCATTTGAAGACAAAGCAGGGAACCTTGACAAGACCTGCTCACAAGGTTTTCCCTCTACCTCTACGCTCATAATGAACTTGCGCCATAGTGCGCTCACTTTTTGTAAAAGAGATATTTTTATTTTCCTTTATGAACTTTTTATTTTTATAAACTCTAAAGATATTATATTTGTGTCAGTTCTCTTTGAATCCTAGAAGGATTCAAGATCCCCCGGTATGTTACGTATTTAAAATTAATATAGACTCATTTCCTTTAATTTTAAACCCGCCGCCAAAGTCAGACAAAGCTCACCCGTGATAAGGTTTCTGCCGTTTGAACCAGCAGAGCAAGTTAGACCTTTCCGGAGTGTAGTTCGATACACCACTACGTTCTAATATATTCTTATATTTTCAATCTCCGTACCTTAGGTACTAGCACACGTAAATGTAACTGTTTTATTGATTATTAAACCTATTGTTATCAGTGCGTGGAATACGAACAAGTTTTCTGGCCAGAAATCGCTTATTTAATACGCGAGTGTGATAAGTGCGTATTCCATGGTGCACGTAAGTACAATCTATTAGTTTATGTAATTATAATAATTACTGGTCCTCCGAAACTATTGTTACCAAACAATTAATATTTTATCGTTTAATCACTTTGTGGTCAATAATAGCATAACGTGATAGAATTTATACTGAGGCTATTAATCTGACGGAAATTATATGTCGAGAAATTGTATGTTCATGTCCATCCAATAAATTTTTGTATGTGTTAGTATAAAAGTTTTTACTTCTAAGCTCCTATGTTTTTAATATCGTAATTAATTACTGGTTGATTTCAACGAGTTTTTAATTAGTGTATAAAAAGTGTTAGAGTTTTGCCAATTATCATGGACATTAAAATCCATTAGAAAAATCTAGTGTGGATAAGCAATCCTAAAAGAAATAAGTAATAAGAATGAAGTAAGCTTTACCATGGAGTTTTTACTACTCCCCAACTAATCACAGCTACTAAGTATTGGAATTGCGGTTGACCTTCAATTTGGTTTGAATGGAAAACATTAAATAATATATTAATAATGTCATAGGAAAGATGGCTTAGGAGTGACAAGAGTCACCTTAGGACATTATGGTTTTCAAGAAGGTAATTTTTCCAGCACTACTCTTCAATCAACCATTATTACTGTATATTTGACTGTAGGATGTCATTTTCACAGAATGAGTAGAAAGTTTGAAAATTCATAGGAAAGACTGAACCTGGGACTTTTTGTTTAGAAGTCAAGTAACCTAACCTCACCTAACCTAACTAGTAGGTAACTAAATCACCATAAGACTTATAACTTTAGAAACTTTTACTATGAGAAAACTTTACCACATAGAAATTTTTAACCAGTAGATGATAGTATGAAGAACAACTTTAGGTTTGATTGGCTTCGAAAACTTTAGATGGGTACATGTTCTTTGAACCCAGCATTTATCTTCAGGTTATCTAGGAGAGAGTGACTATAAAATTTACAAACCTCAGTTTATTGTCTTGACCCACGTATTTGGTCCTGTACAATCCGATAGCGTCTTCTTCTATTTTACCTTCAAACTGAAGTGACAGTAAATATACCGAGCCTGCTTCCAAAGCTTCAGTAGTGTGAACAGTAAACTCTTCATTGTGATCCTCCATTTGCTGTTTCTCTATCTCTATTTTGTTTGTTGAGATATTCTGGAAAATCACAATTTTAGAGGTCAATGAATTTGTCTAAAACAGTAAGGATTATTTTTTATAAATAGAGGGGCAATACTATGAGGGTATTGGAAAGTTTCTCCACAGGCACAACAAATGCCTTAATCATCAAGTTTATTATGAAAAGTAACCACAAGTGTACCTACATTTAGTAATAAAATAGTATTTCATATTCACTTGTTTTTATTTTCACCTACTGCAAGTTGAAAAACCCATGTTGGAAATTTTAACTGTTATTGGAACTTGATTTTTCCATGATGTAAAAAAGTTAAAGCTAAAAATGTAATTGGATTTATTTGATTCCTTCTTTGACTTAAACTATTAGTTTATACATAATTACTTGGACATTATTATTATGTAGACACTTGCCTATAATTAGTAGTTACTTTTTAGTTTAATGAGTATAGTTGTTTCAGGAGATCGGTCCCATTGTCAACTCTGATTGAATTTCTTGTTACTCAACGGTAGTTATGATCTCATTTGACAATAGGAGACATCTCCCATGATGGTAATTTTTATCAAACCAAAACTTGAGTTCTACTATAGGCAAGTATTACATTAATTTGTGTCTCAGTGTTTAACAAATAAACACTGTTTAAGAATATAATTGTTTAACATAGATGAATTTATACTGTAATAAATTAGATTTTAACACTGCCAAAGGACTTATTTTTGAGATGGTTCTCATTTCCTTCAAACAGTGCCATAATTAAATCCTTCTTTTATTCCACTTACTTTCCAAGTTTCAATATGTTGTAGCAACTCGCCTTCTTTCATCGTTTCAAAATGAAGTGTTTCATTCTTTCCAGTTACTCTTGTCAATAAAGTATGTTGTAAGATGTTCAATTTCCTGCTGTTCAATTTGACATATTTTGTGTCCTCTTTAATACGTAAAGTTATGTCAGCTTGGCCGGAAAAGGTGAACGGCTTTGTGTCTGCAGGAATGTTATCCAAAATGGTCTTCAATACTACATTATAATGGAGAGGTTCAATGGAGCGCAGACTTAGTGGTGCACCATCTGTTGTCTGAAACAGGTCCCGATTATTTAGGTTGATACATATGTATCCTAAGTTATATTAAAGAATTTTAAAAAATATTGAATATTTTATCATTAGTGTATAAACTAGTGTTTCAACTTGATAAAGTAATGAAGTATTGAACATATAATTAAAGTAAACTTATGAAAAACTAACTGATACAAAAACACTTAGATACAATCGCAAAAGGAAGGACTGTTTTCAAATAATGATGACAGACAACAGTCAAGTCACATAAAATTATTAACTACATGAATAAATAGGGTGAAGATCTTTGGTAGATAAAATTAGAGGTACAAGAGAGGTATCTAACCTCCCTTCACCCAATAATGTTCATAAAAAATCTTATTAGCTTTATAATTTGTTTTTAGTTGAAAAGTTAAAATCTATTATTTTACTTAAAAAGTTAATCAGTTAAAAAGTTTACTTAAGAGCTTACTTGCTGTCGTGTTTCGAAATGCTTCGTTGTTTTTATGGAAAAGGAACGTTCCATGCTTCGTAAAAGGAACGATTGTTTCAAAAGTAACGTCAGAAAGTAAGCTCTTAGGTATTCACTTAGTTAAGTATTATTTAATTATAGTTTAATCAGTGAATTCAAGATGATTACAACAAGCAACTTGAAAAAGCCAAGTTTGTATGAAAAGTATGAGGTAGTACTTACTAACATATCACTTTACATGTTACTATATCATTTTCTATAAAAAAATTTTTAAAGTGAGAGGTGATTACCTAGGCAGAGTTTTTTGCCTCTCCCAAAAATGTTTTTGTTATATCCAACTGTTGAATGTCTTCACTTAGCATATGTGATCCTCAAACTCTTATAATGAACTAAATGTTTGTAGTCAGTTTTTCATATCATGAGGATTAAAAATTTAAAGATGAATTGTGTTTATATGTAAGTAAAGTTAGAGATCATTACATGCATAAGGCGTGTTACTTACATCGCTTGTTAAGCCTGTACTGAAACGTCCCAAGAAGAATGCTAGAAGCAGTATAAGGAAGAACGCAATGACCAATAAAACAGCACTCCTGTACGAAATGAATCGTCCTCCTGTACGTTTGAACTCAATATTGCTGCCTGCAATTGATGACTCGGTTTGTGCCATTTTCCTGTTGAGCAAATAAAAATTATATTACAGCTGAATTCTATAAAGGGTGCATGCGTTAGAAAACACTTTATAACTTTTTTGTAGAAGTTTTAAACAGCCTGTTATTTTATGTGCAATAGACGCTATCATTCTATGTGCGACAAAAAGTTAAAGCTAAGAATGTCATTCTGTGCTAAAAAAAAAAAAAAAATTATGCTGTTATTCTATGTGAAGAAAAATAAACTTACACTGTTATTCTATGTGCAACAAAATTAAAACTACGCTGTTATTCTATGCTCAAAAAACTTATGCTGTTATTCTAAAGAAAATTATGGTGTTACTCTATGTGCAACAAAAACGCTGTTATTCTATGTGTAACAAAAAGAAAATTACGCTGTTATTTTATGTGTAACAGAAAGAAACGCTATCATTCTATGTACAAAAAAAAAAAAACTTATGGTGTTATTCTATGTGAATCAAAAAGAACTGGCACTGTTGTTCTAGGTGCAGTTACAACAAAATATATTGTTATTCTAAGTGCAACAAAAAGAAAATTACACTGTTATTCTACATGCAAGATAAAAGAACATATGCTTTTGTTCTATGTCCAACAAAAGATTACTACGCTGTTATTCTATGCGTTCAGTATTAGACAATTTTTAAGAAGATCTTTGAGAGGTATAAGTCATGAGAGAGCCCAAAGTCTTTATTGAGTTTTGTACAAAGTTATAAAAGGTAAATATTATGTAATGTTTTGTAGCAGATCAATATAAGTCCATACTAGTGACAGCTATCCCACTGCTGTGTCAAATTCACTGTCACTTTGTAATAAAATTTTACTTTTATGTTATACAACTTTATAAACATTGTGATTAAGCTAAATTTGTAATTTTTAAAAATAATTTCTTAATAAATAAAAATATATTTTTTTATTTGGTTGTATTTGAGAGTAAGTGCTAGGTATTAAGACCACATGTCTGTGTTATACAATTTACTTATGACCTAACAATCAGGTCCTAAACCAATTTTAACAGGTTTGGTACTAATTAAGTTAGAAGGTTATGTAAATTGTCTGTTTTCTTTTCTTCACACTTTATACTGCAGTAGATTCTAGAGCTTCTTCTGTCTGCATAACATGACCTTGAACATCGCCCTTATCAAATACCATAGTAGATGAATTGTCAGTCATCAAATTTCAAACAGTCACCATCTTCATGTCAATTCACTTTTGTTAACATTCCCTCCTCAAAATATCAATTATTTAAAATCTTTTTAATGCTATTTTAGTTAGTAATTTTTAAAGTAATTTATTTACTGCCATTGTCAATAAGTTTTGCAAGCTGTAGATGTGTTAATATACGATTAAGGGAAATTAAAAATTTTAATGTTTGAAGTATCTAGCTTATATATGTAAGAAAATTAGAGTGTTTACAGATTTCATAAAAGGGTTGCCTGTCCTAGAGCACTAGGCATCCCATGGACCTTCTATGCTACCAGATAGAGAAAAGTGGAATAAAATCAGGATTCTGTTTGAATTATGTTATTCTTATAGGGGCTTATTATTCTTATTATTGGTTAAATTAAACGAAATACTAATCTAATTTATTTGACCATTTAACAATTTATTTATTATTAATTTATAATTCTTGAATTTTGTAGTCCATTACATTTGGTGAAACTTAATTAATCACTTTAAGTTAAAGTGATTAATTTACAAGCGTTAATTTAATAATTTAACAACTAATTAATTAACTAATTTATTTAAACAAAATACTTTACAGTGAAAATATTGGAAACAACCCAAATACCACAAAAATATTCAAACATAACAAATAATACGAGTTACTTAAGATTAAACACTTATTTGTTATTTATTTGTTTAATATTTGTTATTTGTGATTATTTTTGTGCTATTTTGGTTCTTTCCAATATTTTCATTGTAATATATTGTACCACTGTACTCTTGATATTGAAAGATATTATGTCGAAAGCATATATGTAAATCAAGCATTATAGAATTCTTAAAGAATTTAACGGTTTTTAACAAAGAATAAGGAAATGCGCTGTTTTTCGTCACAGGTAGGGTAAAAGCTGAACATCTTAAAAATCATGTAAAAATTAAAGTTTGCAAACAAAATCATTAGGGAATAAACCAACAATTAACCTAATTAACAATTAATCTAATTTAACCTCTTGTGCTGTAAATAGTTATTAAAAAACACAACTGATTTTTTAATATTTTTTGGAAAAATTATTTCTACACTTGTATAGAAATCTTGAAATAAATGAGTTATCCTTTTGCTTCTAGCAAGCTTCACTAGCCCATTCCTGACCCACTGACTTGAATCTAACCCTCCCTCTTCTTGTATAGCTCATTGAGAACAAGCTAAAGGATCTTTATTTCAACTACTTATCAAGCGGCCTGCATAGTTTTTTTTCTGGTGTTGAGGTTATCCTTCCTTGACTCCTTGGTTCTTCCTCTTCAAACATATTTTAAATACATTATGCAATTTGACTAATAATTTGTTATCGATAAGCGAAAGAGAAGTTCTGCATTCCTATAAATAAAACACACATTTATCGGAACCGAGACATTACTACATTGGAAGAGTGTCGTTTACTGTCGCCAAAATGTCTTTCTACAGTACTGTATAAATATTGTTGTATCAGAGACATATGTTTACACTTTAGTTCTGAATACACAATATTTAGGTCATTGTACTTTATTCTCCCTATGGGTGACCCCTTCATCCCTCCACTAGGAATCTCTCAATGCTTCAAGCGCCCGGGGTATTGTCACCGCCCAATCTACTGCTACCTGTCATCCAGGTGTCTGAAGTGTGACAAGTCCCATCTTCAGCACTTTGACTGACTGATAGAAGGCTCCGGAACAGGGCTCCAAGAGTTGCAATTGAGAGTAAGTCTTGGCTAATTACCGAGGGCGTTGGTACTACTTAGTGTAGCTTCACCGACAGAGGGTTAACAGGAGCTCTAAACAAGCTCCCAATTCGTCTAGTGGTTCTAAGACGGGGGAAAGGCTTTTGTTTCTGCGCCATCCTAGCGTACACCTACAGTTATACATTAAAACCTGCGCCTCCTTCTAAGACCCTCCTTCGCCTCTGTACCTTTTATAAAAATAGCTTCATATGTTACTCCTACCATGTCCCTGCTTCCCAAACCGACCTCCAACCTCAGCTGCTGTACCCAAACCCTCACCAAGCTTTCAACAGCTCCCTGCTCTACATTTATCTTCTACCCCTGTATATTCCACCTTCGCATTTGCCATTTCCAATGTTGCCCTTGTACAGTTTGTTCAGAACCTGATTTCTAAAGCTCTTCAAGCTAAGGATGTTCTCACCATCATTCTTACCTCCCTCACTAGCATCTTCGTCAAACACGTCCAATTACTTCCAAGTTGTTTCATGTAATTCCAATAGTCTTGAGCTGGGGAAACTCTAAATCCGATCCTTCCTCACGGACTGTGGCGAATACATCGCCCTTATCTCTGAATTCCATCTCAACCCCAACCTCAGTTTCTCTTTGTCGTTCTACAGCGTCTACAGAATGACCCCAAACGGAGAACCTTTGTCTGGAACAACTGCAGCTCTTGTCCATCCAGCGATGACGCATCAAGAAGTTGCCGCCAGCACCACCTCTCTGGAATCCATGACCGTTGCGATTTCGATCGGAAATGTTCCCACTAACATAGTCTCTGTCTACATACCTCCGGAAACTCTTCTACTCGCAAGAGACCTTGAGACCTTTTCTTCTCTCCCAATCTGGCCCTCCTGGCAAGGGACTTCAACTGCATAAAACCCAGTCCACCAACTCATTAGGAACCTTCACTACTCCACTTCCCATGCTTCTGTATCTATTTTGGGGCCTATAGACCCAGCTCTCGTCTCACGTCTCACAGTGCTCATTTCCCTGGTGTTCTGGACATCACAGCGCCAATAACTTCCAACTTCCTTACTCTGTTTCCCTACTTCACTATAAATGCCTTTACCTCAGACAGCAACTAAACCTTCGTTCCCCCTCATCCTTTGGAGGAAGGAGAGGAGCTTCCACCTACATGTTGTCCAGTTACTCTCTCGATTCCTTCCATTCATTTCCTCTGAGGTTTCGCTCTTCTCGTCCAAGTCGCCTTCTTTTCTTCTATTATTCCTCTCTCATACATCCTTCCCACCGGCATCTATCCACCGTTTTCCTTCTTCTCTCGCGTTAGAAAACAGCAAAAAGTATCCTCCTTCCAAACCAGCACAAATCTCCATCCTTTTCTGACAGGTACCGCCATATCTCCTTTCTCCTCTTTATCTCTAAACTTCATCTCTTTGAACGTTCTTCGTTCCCGCATCTATCTTGTTCTGGACAGTCATATCCGAGAGGAACAATTAAGTTTCAGGAGGGAGTACTCCACCACTCTCGAGCTGCTGAGGGTAACGGACTCAGTGATGGATGCATTCGAAAACACCAGTCGACCACGGCAGTGTTTCTTTGTGTCAGAAAGGCCTTCGATTGTGCCTGGTATCCTGACCTTCTTTACAAGTTTGCTACCATTCTCCTTCATACACACAGATCCTATTTGTCTAGCCGAAACTTCTCTGTTTCCGTTAAACAATGCCATTCTACTCTCCTATTTCTGTGGTTGTCCTGCAGTGTTCCTTCATGAGGCCTCTCCTCTACCACAACGATATCCCGCTTCTTCTTTAGGTACCCTTATCCATCTTTACGGATGACGCCACGATTCATCACAGCTTATGGAGTGAAACTAAAACCACGAAGGTCATTGAAAGCCAGCTGGGCATCTCTTGTCCGATTGACTGATTTCTCGGTTTTGTAAGCCTCTCCGTTATCATTAAAATTTCCATTGCATACACATACAAAACACATACAAAACACACACGCACACACACACACACACACACACACACACACACACACTCACACACACAAACTGCACTTTGTAACTGGAAAACAAATACTGTATTTTTATTTTCTACCTCTATATGGAAGAAGACACGAAATTACAAAAACGAAATTCAGAAGTTTACCATTTATAAATATACCACTTTCATTCTTTTGAAAATATTTTAGGAGTAGGGGAGACTGTTGTACCTTGAGCATAGTGTACCTTGGAGCACTAGTTGATTTTTGGACTTTGCTGCATTCTGTTGGTCATTTAAGGAACTCGTCAACAAATTAGGCATAGGTGGCGCTGTAAACAAAAATCTAGTTTATTCTGTGCCATTCTGTGACTGGCAGATGACTTTGAAGTTTTTGTGTGCGCTGAGTAAATGTTTTGAGTTTAATTTGAGTTGTGTTTTATTCGTAGTAGTTAAAAATTTCATAAATATATTGATGTTATATTTTTCTTTATTTCATTGCAGATCACAATGCCACGCAGTAAATCTGGAGTAAAAACGGCGCCTGTCAACCCAGATGCAATAAGAACCGCTATAGAGGCCGTAACCTCTTCTTCAGATAAACGGATTTCAATTCGAGAAGCGTGTAAAGTTTATAATGTTAAACTGGCAACTCTTTCCTGACATTTAGCTTATTTTAAAAAATCTGGAGAGAAATCATATAAATATAAAACCAATTGTGACACCAACCGAGTTTTTAATGATGAAGAAGAGAAGCTTTTAGTCGCCTATATAGAAAATGTTGCTAAAATGAACTATGGGCTAACAAAAAAAGGAGTTAGACAATTGGCATATAAATTTACTGTTGCAAATGAAAAAAAATACCCTGACAAGTGGAATGGGGATAAAATCGCCGGAGAAGAATGGATGCGGTGGTTCATGAGAACGCATGCAAATAAACTGTCTGTAAGAAAACCGGAAGCAACCAGTCTGTCGCGGTGCTTTTCCGATAACATAGAAGACGTTCACAACCGGTTCGGTCCCATTCCTCCCCATAGAATCTGGAACATTGATGAAACTGGACTGTCAACCGTTCAGACTCCGTCCTCCATAGTAGCTCCAAAGGGTGTTAAGCAGATTGGCAGCTGTACTTCAGCTGAAAGAGGGACATTAGTAACTATGATAACAGCTGTATCTGCAATAGGAAACCATATTCCGCCGTTACTTGTTTTCCCTAGAGTATTTTTCAAAGACAGAATGATATTTGGTGCTCCTCCAGGAACCGTAGGCGTGGCATCGCCATCTGGATGGTCAAACGATCAGATTTTTCTCAAATTTCTTGAGCATTTATTACCCACGTGCAGTGCTCTAAGGAAAAGCGAGTTCTCATTATACTAGATAACCATGAAACTCATTTATCTGTGAATGCAATTGAACGGGCACGTGAGGTTGGAATTGTGTTAGTTACGTTTCCACCACATACTTCCAACAAGTTACAGCCTCTTGATTTAACAGTATACGGACCTCTAAAAACTTTTTGTAATCAATGTGTAGACGCTTGATCCTGGACAAACATATGATATTTATTGCATAGCAGAAGTTCTGGGAACTGCTTTCCCTCGTGCTTTCTCAACTACCAATATTTTTAGTGGGTTCAAGACGCCAGGAATTTACCCATTTGATAGAAGAGTATTTTCTGACGACGATTTTATGTGCTCTAATGTTACTGATCGTGAAAAGCCTTCAGAAAAAAATATAGACCTTACTGAGACCTCTTCCACACCTTCAGCTGTTGCCTCTTGATCGATAAATGAAGTAATGGATTCAGTTAATCTTCCACAAACTCCTACTTCCGAAAAGCAAAGCATAATAATAGTTACTCCCGAACAAATTCAACCGTTTCCAAAAGCAAAACCAAGAATAACTGTTAAAAGAGGAAGAAAAGCAGGTAAAACTCGAATCGTTACAGATACACCCGAAAAGGAACTGCTGAGAAATGACAAAGAAAGAGCCAAGAAAAAAAAGGTTTCTAAATTTACGTTTAACAAAAATGATAATCCTGATGAACCATGTGAAAGTAGAAGTACACTTGCGGAAAAAAGCAAACCATACGGAGGCATAGACCATGGCCTACTCATTCTTCTTCTTCGTCCTCTGAAGATGATGACACCTTGTTTCTAGTATCTACTGATGACAATGACACTGCTGATGAAGAGTGCATATATTGTAAAACACCTTATCGGGAAGATAAAAATGGAGAAGGGTGGATAAGGTGTTTGAATTGCCTCCAGTGGTGTCATGAACTATGGGCTGGATCTAACAAACACTCATGGAAAACATACATTTGTGATTTCTGTAGGCCTACAAACAATTAATTTGAACAGTATGTCCATTAAGCCTTTGTTTTTAGATTGTGAATAATAATTTTTATTTTAGTTTAAAATTTTTGTTTAGTTAGAAAAATTACTTTATTACTATTTCTGACTTTTTCCATAAAACAAATTTATTATTAAACTATAAAATAAAGTAATTTTCATGCTCAGAAGGTTATATTATTTATCCCAAATATGTTGTTCCAAGGTACAAGAGGTAGTGTTCCATGGAACACGAACATAGTGTACCATGGAACAGATGTTAGCGGTCAAGAATTATTATTTTTTCAATAACATACAGAATTAATATTTAATTAAAAACTAGATATTTAAATACATTAAGGATCACTGATTACAACAAAAATGTTTACATTTGTTGATTCCATCTTCGCGTAAAAAACGTTTATTTTACTCCTGAGCGCACCAGCCGTGAATTGAGTCAAAGAGTCAAAATTGTGTTCCAAGGTACAACCGTCTCCCCTACTGGGATAAAATTGATCATAATGTTTACAAATTTGTAGATATTATATTAACTCTCATAATAGTGTTATAAAATACCAAACTCGCAGCAGCATAAATTAACAATTTTGACTATAAAAGATGATCTTAATGTTTGTAGAAACACCATAAAGCTTTATAACAATCTGACTTGAAACACGAAATATGCAGAATTTCAAGTAAAAGTTCATGTATTGCCCCAAAATTAAATAGAATTTCCGTGCAGTTTACAGCAGTGAAAATATATGCTGTGCATAGCAGAGTAGTACCTAAAGAAAATGGTAGCCTCATTGGGTTAGAAAAAAATCCATGTAAACAAACATGTAAAAAGTCGTCTATGTAGGCTAATTAGTTACTTTTTGTGTTGAATTAGGACGCATGTTTCGGCACATTTAGTCCTTTATCAGCAAGAATCCAGAATGGTCTTCGTGATCCTAAAGAACCATCCTCATCAACAGATGTAGTTATTTGTATTGTGTTAAAGGCCTATATGCTACTTCAAATCATAACTAACTGCCGTGAAAAAAATGTTCACAAAAATATGTCAAATTTTATATTTATAGAAAGTAATTTTAAAAAATAAATGTACACAAAATGTTCCGCATTGTTCTGAGTGACTCATTGCAGGTTACACGCATCAGACTGTGCGTCACCTGGGTGCGTCTGCTCCTGCCTGAGGACAGCAACTACAACTCGGTAAGATTTTCCACACATTAGTGGCTTCAGTCTATGCCAGTACCGTGTATATGCAGCGTTACGTTCAAGCCATTTCCTCTCTATTGTTTTCTGTTTGCAATAGAAAATAGAGAAAATTAACTACATCTCAAACAGCAGTCTGTCCAAACGAGTACTCGGTCGGAACATGTGTTTGTGTAACTTTAAAAAAGGTTTGATACAAATTTTAAGATATTGGTAACAGAAACAATCGAAAAACCGTTAGACAGACGGCTACAATCAGTCGATCACTACGTTTCCAAAACAGGCGGCTACCATTGGGCCCCTCTATCCTTTGAACACAGGCGGGTATTATTAGAGGCTTACGATTCATTAGACAGAGGCGTGTACTATTAGAGGTCCACAAACCGTTTGTCAGAGACGTGTACTATTATTGGCCCCCCAACCGTTAGACAGAAGCGTGTACTATTAGAGGTCCACCAACCGTTTGTCAGAGACGTGTACTATTATTGGCCCACCAACCGTTAGACAGAAGCGTGTACTATTAGAGGGGTACCAACCGATAGACAGAAGCGTGTACTATTAGAGGTCCACCAACCGTTAGACAGAAGCGTGTACTGTTAGAGGGGTACCAACCGTTAGACAGAGACGTGTACTATTATTGGCACACTAACCGTTAGACAGAGGCGTGTACTATTAGAGGGGTACCAACCATTAGACAGAAGCGTGTACTATTAGAGGTCCACCAACCGTTTGACAAAGACGTGTACTATTATTGGCCCACCAACCGTTAGACAGAGGCGTGTACTATTATAGGGGTACCAACCGTTAGACAGAAGCGTGTATTATTAGCGGGGTACCAACCATTAGACAGAAGCGTGTAATATTAGAGGTCCACCAACCGTTTGACAGAAGCGTGTACTATTAGAGGTCCACCAACCGTTAGACAGAGGCGTGTACTATTAGAGGGGTACCAACCGTTTGACAGAAGTGTGTACTATTAGAGGTCCACCAACTGTTTGACAGAGACGTGTAGTATTATTGGCCCACCAACCGTTAGACAGAGGCGTGTACTATTAGAGGGGTACCAACCGTTAGACAGAAGCGTGTACTATTAGAGGTCCACCAACCGTTTGTCAGAGACGTGTACTATTATTGGCCCACCAACCGTTACACAGAAGCGTGTACTATTAGAGGTCCACCAACCGTTTGTTAGAGACGTGTAGTCTACTATTATTGGCCCCCCCCAACCGTTAGACAGAAGCGTGTACTATTAGAGGTCCACCAACCGTTAGACAGAGGCGTGTACTATTATTGGCCCACCAACCGTTAGACAGAGGCGTGTACTATTAGAGGGGTACCGACCGTTAGACAGAAGCGTGTACTATTAGAGGTCCACTAACCGTTTGTCAGAGACGTGTACTATTATTGGCCCACCAACCGTTAGACAGAAGCGTGTACTATTAGAGGTCCACCAACCGTTTGTTAGAGACGTGTACTATTATTGCCCCCCCCCAACCGTTAGGCAGAAGCGTGTACTATTAGAGGTCCACCAACCGTTAGACAGAGGCGTGTACTATTATTGGCCCACCAACCGTTAGACAGAGGCGTGTACTATTAGAGGGGTACCAACCGTTAGTCAGAAGCGTGTACTATTAGAGGTCCACCAACCGTTAGACAGAAGCGTGTAGTGTTAGAGGGGTACCAACCGTTAGACAGAGACCTGTACTATTATTGGCACACTAACCGTTAGACAGAGGCGTGTACTATTAGAGGGGTACCAACCGTTAGACAGAAGCGTGTACTATTAGAGGTCCACCAACCGTTTGACAAAGACGTGTACTATTATTGGCCCACCAACCGTTAGACAGAGGCGTGTACTATTATAGGGGTAAAAACCGTTAGACAGAAGCGTGTATTATTAGAGGGGTACCAACCATTAGACAGAAGCGTGTACTATTAGAGGTCCACCAACCGTTTGACAGAGACGTGTACTATTATTGGCCCACCAACCGTTAGACAGAAGCGTGTACTATTAGAGGGGCACCAACCGTTAGACAGAAGCGTGTACTATTATTGGCCCACCAACCGTTAGACAGAGGCGTGTACTATTAGAGAGGTACCCACCGTTAGACAGATTAGTGTACTATTAGAGACCCACCAACCGCAGTGGCGGACTTCCAATTCTCAGCCGCCCCCCCCCCCCCCCCGAGAATAGAATACTTGTTTTTATTTTATTGTTTTTTAATTTTATCGAAGGAACTAAAATAAATTTTTTAATTTATTTTTATAAAAAGTCTTTAAATAATATCTTATCTAAATTTCTTTGATCAGGCATGAAAACGGATTCGTATGGTGAAAAATTAAAAGCATTATATTACGTTGGGACGTTTCCAATAAATTCGCGAACGGGGCGAAAAGGGGCGGCCGGCCGAATTGTGCCTAGAGGCGGCACCATGGCAAAGTCCACCACTGGCCAACCGTTAGACAGAGCCGTGTACTAATAAGAGCATTTAATGTACTATAATTAATATGTTTTTCTCATTTCTTCAAGGAATTTTGAATTGTGATTATAGTAATTACTTTTTTTGTAGTAAAATTATAATCTAATACTCTTTTTTTGTAAGGAAATAAATATTTATGGTTTTTAGTTATTAGGTGGCTACGGTGAAAGAAAAATTGCTTCAGGGGGTCCTAGATATCAAAAAGTTTGGGAAATGTTGCATTTAGCTACCTCATAGAGTTTTGAAACAATTAGTTTCAATGTCTTTCATCAGGGTGTAGTGAGGAGTATTTGGGGTTAACCCCTTCCAGAAAAATGGTAAAGGTTTTTAAAATTTTTTACGGACGGAAAATATAATTTAAATGGACAGATTTGCAATAAATTCTACATGAATCAAACTTTCGTAAGAAAATTTAAATACTGTATTAAAACTTCAAAATAGTTCTCAAAACGAGTTGAGGTAAACTGAGAGCTATTATTAAATATGTTATACAATGTTCGAAAAATAAGGTTCCAATGGGCTTAGCTTGATGTGCTCTCAGGGATGACCGCCCGTTTGAGACATACAACATACAAAGAACACCTTACAAGTGTATGCATGAGGAGAAGCGCTGTAACAGAGGATGACGTTCTTAACCTACTTTTAAAGGAATGTCTCAGACTCAATATGCAATTATTGTATATGAAAACGGAAAATTAATGTTTGCTTAAAATACACCATTTGTTACATTATTTTTTATGTGATTTCCTAAATAATCCCTGTACCGATATTTAAATTTAACGTTAATTAAAACTTCAACATTCAAAATAAATTTAATTTAAGAAAAAAAATTAATTAACTTGCGAACAATGACGTAAAATGAATTGTAATTTAAAACATTTTGCCGGTAAGCTATAAATTACTCCAAATCCTTCTATAATATCAACCCCCCCCCCCCAGTAGGAATTGTGACTGCGTTACCCTATTTGCCTTAAAGCTTAATATTGTAGAACAAACAATAATATTGAAGTTTAGAACAAACATTAATATTATATTGTAGAATAAACAATAATATTGTATTGTAGAACGAACATTATTATTGTATTGTATAACAAATATTAATAATGAACCGTAGAACAAACATTAATATAGTGTTGTAAAAACAATCATTAATGTCGTGTTGCAAAACAATCGTTAATATTGTATTGTAAAACAAGCATTAATGTTGTATTGTAAAACAAGCATTAATATTATATTGTAAAACAAGCATTAATATTGTATTGTAAAAACACTATATATATTATATTGTAGAACAAACATTAATATTGTATTGTAAAACGAACATTAATATTGTTTTGTAGAACAAGCATTATTATTGTATTGTAGAACAATCATTAATATTGTATTGTAGAACGAACATTAATATTGAATCATAAAACAAGCATTAATATTATATTGTAGAACAAGCTATAATATTGTATTGTAGAACAAGCATTAATATTGTATTGTGAACAAAATTTAATATTGGATCGTAGAACAAACATTAATATTGTATAGTAAAACGAACATTAATATTGTTTTGTAGAACAAGCATTATTATTGTATTGTAGAACAATCATTAATATTGTATTGTAGAACGAACATTAATATTGAATCATAAAACAAGCATTAATATTATATTGTAGAACAAGTTATAATATTGTATTGTAGAACAAGCATTAATATTGTATTGTGAACAAAATTTAATATTTAATCGTAACAAACATTAATATTGTATTGTAAAACGAACATTAATATTGTTTTGTAGAACAAGCATTATTATTGTATTGTAGAACAAGCATTATTATTGTATTGTAGAACAAGCATTATTATTGTATTATAGAACAATCATTAATATTGTATTGTAGAACGAACATTAATATTGAATCATAAAACAAGCATTAATATTATATTGTAGAACAAGCTATAATATTGTATTGTAGAACAAGCATTAATATTGTATTGTAAAACGAACATTAATATTGTTTTGTAGAACAAGCATTATTATTGTATTGTAGAACAAGCATTATTATTGTATTGTAGAACAAGCATTATTATTGTATTGTAGAACGAACATTAATATTGAATCATAAAACAAGCATTAATATTATATTGTAGAACAAGCTATAATATTGTATTATAGAACAAGCATTAATATTGTATTGTAAAACGAACATTAATATTGTTTTGTAGAACAAGCATTATTATTGTATTGTAGAACAAGCATTATTATTGTATTGTAGAACAAGCATTATTATTGTATTGTAGAACAATCATTAATATTGTATTGTAGAACGAACATTA
>JBAIZL010000001.1:138290691-138320691 GCA_036971475.1 Prosapia bicincta | reverse complement strand
TTGTGCGGTGCTATGATGCGGGGAGGGGGCTCATTGGATGGGGTGTCACGAGCTAGGAGGCGCGATAATTTCCAAGGTAGGTAGCGCTAGTATACGAATAAGTTCAGTGCATAAGGTTTAACGGTATCCCTCGTTCTGTTCTAGCATTTGACTACTAGACTAACTGAAAACATTATACAATACATATATCGTCTATTTCGTAATCACGTCTCTTTCTTTGCAGAAGCAGAGCAACACATTTAAAGATTATGTCTACATCAAACTATTACAGTATTATCATTTAGTTAATTAGAGCTGTTTACACTTTAAACACGACACTGATGTTTACTAAAGTGTTGGGTTTTGACCCCGCACTGCATCCCAGTCCACCCTAGCGATCTCAACGTTAGAGACACAGTTAAACCTCACGCACTGTAAATAGCGAAAGCGAAGGAATTTGTAGTATAGTGCGTAAATCGGCGGGTTCTACACCTGCTGTACAACATATGCTACTCTCATTTGCGTCCTTATAGTAAGGTGCCCTCGCGTACGAGACATTCCTGGGAATGTCCTATCTGTAGGTCAAACTTATTAGTATAGCAGAATCATTAGCTGATAAACATTTGTTTGGTACAAGAACTTAATATCATCATTAGGGCAGGAGAACAATCAAAAGTGTAGAGAACATAAAATTTGTCTAATTTAAATTCATATGAAGTAGAAGTTAAATATATGTCCGTTAGGTGGCAGCACTAAACAGAAATTGGCTAACGTAAAACCTTTAATCTGCTTTATTTCAGGTGCCCGAATGAGACTAATAACTTGATCTTGCATGTCCATTTCAGTTCGAGTAGGCAGCAGAAAAAGAAGTGCATGATACTCTAATACCATAGCCTCACTAACAAGGTATTTGTTAGGTAATACCGCTCCATAACCTAAAGCATAAGGTTAACCTAGCTCCCAGGGTTCCTGCACGATCTATCGCGGGATCTTTCCTGATAGGGTTTCTTTCTTGCCAGGTCTTTTCAACCTGCTCTGCACTGTACTGTTTCATTTCACTATCTCCTGATTTTCCATGGAAAGAGTTTATTATATCTTGGTACATGGGCAATCAATCCCAGATACTAACCGCATGCGCATGTGAGATGGAGGCATCTTGCTAAAGGTTGGCTGTCATGAAGGCTGGGTGGGTTCTGAGAGCCCAGAACCGGGTGAAAAACAAATAAAAAAGTAAAATTATTGAGTACAACACTCAAAGTAAAAAAAACAGTTCAGTTAGCCCTTTTCTGTCCTTACCTAAGAGTTACAAAGTACTTTGGGATAAACTAGTTTCCTGAAGTTTTTAAATAATAAATACCTATTTTTTATAATGTTTTCTATCACTTTCTTCTTGATCATATCTTATGTTAGATAAATATGTTTCTCCCGTGAAAGATTCTGAAGCCAGAGCAAATAATTCTATAACATGTGATATCGAGATTGTTTAGTTACCTCCAGCTTGACTTTCACCTAGATAGTACACAAAAAATTATTAATTGAAAGCTAAATCTACAATATTTAAAAATGTTTGTCAATTTTTGTATCTATGTTAACTCAAGCATAAATAAAATACTCAAGAAAGGTCAGTTTTTAAAAATATTAGAAAATTAACAATTTTTCAAACAATGAATAATATTTTAACACTTAACAAATTCAACATAAACTATTTCAGGCGCAAAGGATATACTGAAATATTTTTTAAACAAAATTAGACAAATCAACATTACATTAATGGTTTTCATATATGGTTTACTATATATATATATATATATATATATATATATATATATATATATATATATATATATATATATATATATAGTGTTTAAGAACAATCAAGTACTTGAGGTATTTTTCAACTAGTAATTACACTGAGCACAGATAATATAAAAAAGTTAAATAAAAGTCAAGTTTCTGTATTATTAAGTTCTCAAGTTAGATTCATCTGCCTTTATTAACTACTTGAAGTGTTAACTTTCTGGTTTATTACCATTCTAAGCCCGTGTAAACGTGTATCTTATCATCTTGAGTTTATATTATAAAAGTTGGTCTGATATCCTACACAGCCTTGAGCAAGACCATTTAAATGTCTAGCACATGTTTTGCACTGTAAAACTTCTCTTAATTACCTTACTGCTATGAAACTTTTCTAAATCATTCATCTCATTTTTTGTTGAAATAAATCTTTGGGTTTTGAATCCAAATATTCTAATAATTCTTTCAACCATGTTCTCGTCAAACTTTTCATTTTCCCCAAGCGTTAGCCCACCAAAGTACTTAACAATTCTTTACCTTTAAATAAAATCTAGGGTGCCCGGATTCTATAGGGTGATTCATATAAAGCTCGTGATTTTCATTAGAGATATATTTTAAGAAGAAAAGTACAAGTAACGTGTCATTGTGTCTTACAAGTACAAAATATGTGGGAAAGCAATTGGTCGTTAAAGGTTATGCTGAAAATGTCCTCCTTCCGCCGTCGTTCTATGTTTTTGGTAGTTTGCTGGAGTGTTATTCTGTTAGACGTGTTGAATTCGCGTGTAATATTGTCCATCAGATGATCTAAAGTCCGACGGCGTGTAGCGTAGACTCTTCTCCTTAGACAGGAAGAAGCCAGGTCCGGTAATCTTAGCGGCCACAAATTATGCGATCTTCAAAGTAGCTTTCGATCAGCGCCATAGACTCAGGTAACGTATGACAAATGGGACCGTCCTTAAAGACTTTCTGGGTGACTGCTGTAGTCGCCTTTGAACATCCATAGCAACCACTGGAAGTCGAGGCGAACGATTCTTCCCGGTTTCACTCACAAGATGTCTTTGTACCATTTACAGTATTATGATCATATCTGGATGATTGACCCGACGTGCAGCGCCTTCTGTTGACAAATGCACGACATGCAATCAAACCTCCAAGGCCTCCTGCGTCATTTGATAGGATAATGAAACCTTTTAGGGTATTTCTATTCAAATAGTTTTATATGAAGAGTTTTATATGAACCACTCTGTATATTGACTATGAAAAACTATTTAGTTTTAAAGCAATGTCATGGTATTGATGACAAAATGCTTTAATGCTATTTCTGAATAGCTTTATTGAATGACTTATGAATTACCTATATTCATTGTTGTACAAAGATTTATAGGGGTGTGATGCAGTAGTTATTTTTGGGGCAAATCTTGTAATATTTTTTAGGTTTGAAAACATTTAATTTGGTAAATAAAAACATGACTGTAATCCGGAACTAGACTTGAACTTCGTCAGAATTACAAATGAAGATCAGGAAAAATAAAACTGAGATATGGCGGTCCTATCTGAGCTATATAGAATATAGGAAGAGGCGGGGACAGACCCGGCCTTTGTTTAGCTGGACAAGGTTTCTCTCGGCGCCCTTGTAAGGGTAATGTAATTGAAATAGGTTTACCATTATTAAAAGGTTTTTGCTAACTGCAAACATTTACTACATACTTAGTTTTAAACATTTTATATTTAGTTGGAAAACTTTAGTACAAAAAAAATTAATAAAATAGATTAAAAAATTGTTCCTCACGCCTGAGAGAAAGTAGCAGTTTTGCATTCACTGGTGAAAACAAAAATCCATTTTTATCCCTGAGCATGAGGAAAATAGTAACTCTATACGCTACTTGGGAAGAAAAGTGAAGAAGACTGTGAAGTTTATTTTTGAAACATTGTTTTTAAACAACAGTTCAAAATATATTGAAAAAAAAACTTTTAAAAAATCACAATTTTTACATAACTTATAAATAAACATATTTTTATCGTTTCTTAACATATTTTGTATTTTCTAAAGAACCAAAAGCCTATTACACTAAAAATAAGTATATTATTCATTTTATACTTTTTTAAAGAAATACAAAATTCGGAATTTTTTTCATACCATCTCTCTAAACATTTCAGATTATTTTTTTAGCTCCTACATATATATATTATGAAGAAACTTCCTACAATTATGGAAACCCCTCATCGCCCCTAAACGGCCGGCGTCCTCAGGGGGCCACCAGTCCGTATCCTCAATCCATGGCCGGTACTATACGGGAGAATAGGATGGCTAGCAATAGGACAAATAACATAAATGGAAGAGGAGAGGCACAAAAATATTGCCGGCAAAGTTGAAGAAAGGGAGGTAAAATTTTTAATATTTTATTAAAAACCGATTACATTATTTACACAATACAAAATGTTCACATAATATCACATGGCATTACTGCAGTTGTAATAATTTAGTCCAGGTTATAGTGGGAACTGATTCCCCAATATTATACCAACAAGAATAATTCTAATGCTATAAAACCTCTGCTCTAAGTCCTATTTAAGTGAATTATATTTTATAATGCTTTGCGGGAAGTAGGTTTCTTACCCCTAATACACATCTTCACTTCTATTAGGAATATGTGTATATATTCCAGTATATTTTTCTCCTTTTTCTAACATTACAAAATTTTCCTTTCTTAACGCGTTTCGGAATGACTTAATTTGCAAAACTCAAATAGTACTGACTGTATACATTGATGAGTATTATTTAAGATATGAAAATAGATTCATTCCGAAACGCGTTGAAAAAGGAAAATATTGTAATGTTAGGACATGCAGAAAAATGAACTCGAATATACATGAGTTTATTATTTTAATTTGGTTTTGTAAAATCTTTTATCTCTATCAAACATACCAGTTCTACGTAGTAAATCTTATAAATTACAATTAACTAAACACAAAAAATAAAACCCATTAACAACAATCAGATGAATTTAATCATTGTAACACTTGGTATAAATATCAGTTACAAGGAACCGTCTTCTGAAGTACTCAAGATTACTTTGTAAGTGAAATATACAAGTGTTATAGTGAAATAATTAATTTCACTGTGTGTTGAGTTAGTTCAGGTTCCACAGTTGATTAAGAGAATAATTTATAGTTACATTATTTATTTATTGTTTTAATGTTATCTGCATAAAATTTATTACTAATTTCTGACGACAGAACCATTCACAGAGGCTTAAAGATTCTACTCTAGATTTAAATAAATATAAGTACATATTTAGTATTTACAAAAGAGATCTTGGTGTTGTCTGCTGCAGAAGTCAGCTTTGAGTATCAGATTCTTCATATCTGCCTAAAGGAAACAACAGACTTTCTTACAAGCACACTTTTAGTACAGTCACTTACCTTCCTCAACAAATAAGATTTCCTCACGGCTTAATTTGACCTACGATTGCCCTTATTAAAATATATTTATTTAAGCTGAAATAACAAATAGATGAACCTCTTTAAACCTGACATAAATTATAACAACTGCATAACTTTATACATAATTCCAGTCACTAAATAAATAAAATCAATTTAAAATAACAACTAAGCAACTAAATTAGGAGTTATTGTTGTGGTACCCTGAAAGTGACGTAGGTCAGCAACTTCTTCAAAGTCATCTTCGTTTATCAACATTTCTCGATGTCCAAATCTCCTTCTAAAAACAAAATATTATATTTTTATATATATATATATATATATATATATATATATATATATATATATATATTTAAATTTAAGGTAATTATTGTATTTTATATAAATATTGGTTATGTTGTATTAAATTTGACAATGAAATTCAGAATATTTAAGAATGTTTTGTCAAACAGATTTATACTTTTCAAGAAAAAACTATATACACAATACATATATACTATGTAGTCATATATATGAGTCACAATGTAAAACTTAAATTTTAAAAAATTCAGAGATAGAAAGTGTTTTACTTTGCAATAATTACCAGTCTCAATAGGGGTCACCAGTAAAACATTTACTATCATTAAGTTTTTAACAAACTTATTTGAACTAGAGGTTCTCAACCAGCGGTAGAGGTATATTGGGGGGGGGGGTGAGGCGTTGTAACTAAAGAGAGGGGAATTGTAAACTGTAACAGTTTAGCTATTTATTTCAAACAGTTATTTTTTTAGTATAAAAAACCCCGTAAATTTTTAATTGCCTACAACCTTTTTAAGTAAATAATGGTAAACTTAGGCTTGTTTGGAATTAAACAATTTTTGAAGTCTGAATTCATTTTTACAACACGTAAAACGATGCCATTTTTCAGTGCGAAAGGATTCATTTATTTGGTTTTCAAATTTATCAATATAGAAAACTCTCGTTCATAGTTGTAGGTTGTAGTAAATTGTATGAAAATTAGCTCCAGAATTTAGATGAGGTAAATACTAAAGTTAAAAATAGGGGCACAGTGTCTTAATGGTTCATAAACCCCTGGCTTAAAACTTTGCAGTTGCTGTATACTATAAAGAATATTTTAATTTTGAGAATATTTATTTATTCAATTCAACAATTAATAAATCTTAGTAAAAACCCAATCATCACAACAAAGTTAATTTATTACCAATAAATCATTTTATGTACATTTCGGTTACCAGATAATCATCGTCAGAGGTACTCTGATTTTGAGCACCTCTGAAGATGACTACCGGGTATGCGAAATGTGTACAAGGGGTGAATTTATATTAGGTAAATTGATTTGTCGTTGTGATTGGCTTTCTGTTGTGTTAGATAATTCATATTCCACAGTTGCTCACGTGAATTGGTAACCATTCAACGATGCTAATTTATTCAACGTTAGATTTGTTATAGCAGATACAGTCAGCTGAGTAGCGTTACTCCAGTCTAGAGCAGGGTTCGCTAGGATTTCTTAGAGAGCCAAATAGTTCGCGTGAAGTTTTCCTCAGGGTCGCAAGTACAAGTGGCATCAAATAACGTACAAACAGAATGATTGTACATAATAATGCATACACACAAGTAACCGTACATAAGCTTATTACATCACTAAAATAAATCAACTGTTTTGTACATAAAAAAAACTGTTACATGTATTTTACTTGACTCCAGGAATAACTGAGTTAATTCTTTGAGGCTAATGAGGAAAATCTTTCACGGCTCTCTAATGTGGCATCTATTTTAGCAGGTTGGGAAGAAGCTGCAATCGTGTTCAATGTTCTCACTCCTTAACCTAGATCTGTATTGTCTTTGACGAACTTCAGCTTACTGAATTTAGACTCACAGACATATGTAGATACAAAAACATATATTCATTTAAATCCTAACTGTCTGAGAGTTGCAAAGAATCGTACTTAGGGCTGCATGCGGACCGTGGGCCGCGTAGTCAGGATACCTGGGCTAGAGGACTGCGCGTAAGTGTGTTTGTATTACGTATTATAAAGAAAAAGTGTTGACAACCAACGTTGCATTTTAAATTCGTTACAGTCAATAATATATTTATTACCGCTAAATATATCAGCTAAAAAAAGATGCAAACACTAAACATTCTTCTTTGTTTACTAGAAAAACTTTTTCCAATATAATTATTTATGAATGTTTTATGACTTAAATTTATTACTATTCATATCCTATTTAAAGAGGGTAAGTTTTCACTTCAAATTCTAAAAGTGACATAATTTCGTTAAAGGAATACAATGATTCACTCAAGATTAGTTTCAATGATATAAACAACCGATGAGGAGTTAGTGATTGATTCCGTTGTCCATAATATTCGAAAACTATATGGCACGTGATTGGTCCTATCCAATCATATGTACACTCCCCTACCGCTGAGGGTGTTGGGAAGAATCTCGCGTTGGATTTCAGTGTCGCAGAACCGCGCAGCGATTGCATTCTTGTGTTAGCGTTTTACGATTCTATGTACTTTGCGACCGCGAAGTATGTAGCGGGCAAAAATGCAAGTTCTCTTTGTATTCATGAAACTGTTGATAGCCTACTGCTCACAGATAACGCCACTATGAAACTGTCTACACTATGTAAATAGCAACAGGCTCATGCACATACAACATCCACACTCATTTCCTCACTGGGTAGATACGTTCCCACCCACGACACACACAGACGGCCGCTGACCTTACTGACCGCCTAGCTCTAACCATAATACAAACAATAAAAATATGCAAACTAATAGATTCTGCTTCACAGTTATGTTCCAGGCAACGCAGAGGCATATCTCCAGAGTTGCAGCTTAGCCCCAACGGAAGTCAACTGCATGCCATTTCCGTTTCGAGTAGGCAGAAGTGCATGTCGTTCCTACCATAGCATCACTATCAAGGTATTTCAGAGGTGACACCTTCCTTATCCCTTAGCATAAGGATGTCCTAACACCCAGGATTTCTGCATGATCTATAGTTGAGGGTTTCCTGACAGGGTTTCTATCTTACCAGGGTTTTTCATCTCTCTCTTAGCGCTACACTGACTGTACTGTTTTATTTCACTATCTCCTGATTTTACATGGAAAGAGCTTGTCACCTGGGTACAAGGGCAATCAATCCCAATTCCTTCACGAGCGGTGGGAATACCAACTGCATGGGGAAGTGAGACGGAGGCAGTTTGCTAAAAGATCGCTGTCACGAGGACTAGGTGGGTTCAGGAGAACCAGGGGAAAAAATAGGTAAATAGCTTACTGTACATGGGATGTTAACTCTCTCTCTCTTTCTCTCTCTCTCTCTCTCTTTCTCTCTCTCTCTCTCTCTCTCTCTCTCTCTCTCTCTATATATATATATATATATATATATATATATATATATATATATATATATATATATATGTATATATATATATATATATATATCTTGTTCAAATTTTCAATCGTTAATAAAATACCTTCAACTCATCCACTCAAGTTCAAATACATTTTTTAAAATTTAACAATCGATGTTAATATAGTTTTTCAAATAATAATTCATTAATTACATTTAAGGAATTAATTTTAGTTTTATATGGGAGAAAACGTTTTACAAAAGGGGCAAGGTATGCAATATAGTTATTTGGTCCCATTAGGTTTAAAGTAATTGATAACATGAGTTTTCATAAAACGGCTGATTTTATGTTATAGGTTATGTGGTGGAATAGCTGTTTTAACGCATAGGTTATACTTTATTTATATTATTTGTAATTAATTAATAAAAAGTAACTAAAATAAAATTTGAAAGTAGGAATTCACTTTAAAATGTTTTGTTTATATTACTTGTTTCTTAACATTTTAACAAAATAAAGGATAAACTTACTGCATAATCCTTCTCCAGAGCAGAAAGCCAGTGAGCCCAAATATCATCATCCCCATGACCGTCATGATTGTGGCGGCGATGGCCTTCACAGGCTGTAACATACTCTCTGACTTTGAAGATTTGGATGACAGCACCACGGAAGAGAGCGCCACCACGTTAGACGAACTCGACAGTACCGTAGAACCGGTGTTCTTGTTGGCCGGCATTGACTTAGGTCCGTTTCTGTCCATGTCGTGACTCACCTCTACCTCTGCTTTAGTCTTGTTCATTTTCTCCGCAATATGCTTCACATCATCAACGTCAAACTGGCCGAGGTATTTCGTGCTGTGGATCATGTCGAACGCTTCTGAAGACTTGTTCACTTGATAGACAGGAACTACAGTGTTATTGGTTGGGAACACATCCGGTACATTCGGAAAACTACTGGGGCGCATGTTTGAAGGATGGTCATCGTCAACAACCGTCTGGATCTTATCGGGCAGATGTTTCGGAGGCATTTCTTCATCTAATGGTGAAGTCGGTGTTATTCCTGTAGCTTTAGTAGGAGGCTCGTCCTTTGTGTTCTGCAACAGTTTCTCTAGGGTGCTTTTTAATAACTTGGATTTATGTTTTAAAAACTCATCTGAAATGAAATAACAACAATTAGTGTCTGGTCCTTATCGTAGAGAGCATTTACATAGAAATATCTGAAAACATAGTTTATTTTTCTTAAATGCAACATAATTGGTATGAAAAAATATTGCAGCCCAGACGCCTCTACATACCACAGTATCAAAGGAAATTATATCTTCGAAAAATATATAAACCTACAAATATATATTATTATAAATGTATTATAATATGTATATTTAAAATATTATATAATATGAGCCAAAATGGATATTATGTACTGTGACACATTGTGGTTGCAAGGGTGAAAATTGAGAAACAAATTAAAATATACGTTTTATAAAAGTTTTATTTCTCAATACTTCAGGAGTTAAGGCAAAGCCATTTTTTGTGTTAATTATCATTTGCGTTATAGGATCATAAATGACCTTATGATTTGGCCAACGGCGCTGCTCAATCACGACATGATCACGCAGAAGGTTAATATTTAATAATTAAGAATGTATAATAATCTCAATGGGATGCGAGTGGATACGTGCGTTTTTGATGATAATCAATGTAATTGGGAACAGGTAATATTTCACATGTGACTATGGTTGCCCTTAGCTAGTGTGGCGAATGATCACCTCTTGCTGGCACATAGCTGGTCCTTAAAATACGAGAAAAAAACTCACTTTTTCCTTGCGCTCGCGGGTTTATACTAGTACGAAAAATAGGTAACCACAGTCTTTGAAGAGAATTGTATGTCTTGTTAAATATTCAGCAGAATAGCTGCAGAACGTTTTCAGTTTTTGAAACCTTCACAAACCAACGTAACATTTTTATAAATAAAGATTATATATAGGCTAATCCCACACTAGATATCATTTCAAACACAAAAACATTATTGAAACTATGCGCTTTATGAAATGTTTGTACCTTAAAGAATAAATATTTAACAAGAAAAACATCATCAATTATATATATATATATATATAATACGTTTTCTTGTTTAATAATTTAAAACAACATAGGTTATTCAAATACAAAAATATTTATTAATTTATATTCAAAGCTTTTCGTTGGTAAACAGTACCAACATCATCAGGGATGAAAATTACAATAATGTAAGCTATAGGCCTTAGTTACATTATATAGTCTCAATAATTGTAAGCTATGGCCTACAGTTTACATTATTGTAATTTTCATCCCTGATGATGTTAGTACTGTTTACCAACGAAAAGCTTTGAATATAAATTAATAATTATTCTTGTATTTGAACAACCTATGTTGTTTAATATATATATATATATATATATATATATATATATATATATATATATATATATATATATATGTGTGTGTGTGTGTGTGTGTGTATATATATATATATATATATATATGAAGTTATTATTATTACTTGTAAATAATTTTGTCCACCACTAAGTGCAATAATTTTACCTTGTGATGAGGCACCTTTCGGTCACTTGACCATTGTCGAATCACTGATTAATTTTGTTCTATTTTTCTGGTTGTGGATGTTCGGTCCGTGATATTGGTATTTGTTGACGCCATACATATTTTTTCTTGAGCCGTGTGTAGAAATATGTATGACGTCAACAAATACCAATATCACGGATCGAACATCCACACCAGAAAAATAGAGCAAAATTAATCAGTGATTCGACAATGGTCAAGTGAAACCATCACAAGGTAAAATTATTGCACTTAGTGGTGGATAAAAGTATTTAAAAGTAATAATAATAACTTCATAAAGTCAGTTCAACGGAAAAACAATTTATATATATATATATATATATATATATATATATATATATATATATATATATATATCACAATTGGTTATATAGGGTAAAACTTATTGATTACCAACAGGAACAATCTATTGTCATACAATTGTGATATTTTATTGACTTAATCTTGTTTCAATGACAAAAATTATAAATGGCGCCTTTATCACCACTTATGGCTTCATGTTTTTTTTTAATTTTACCGTTTGCAACAAAGTAAAGAGAATAATAGCAAAGAATCTTTTTACGAAAATTACAAGAGTAAAGGAAAAAACTGCCTGTATTTCAATTAAATTAGTTATTTGCATAAAAATTAATATATTTAATATAAAATAAATCTAGATTAACCAACTAACTTCTCGATAGAATCATTTCAGAATATCTTTAAGAGTTTGTAAAACATTTTGAATATTCTAGATTTAAGAACAATTGAAACATTTTTTGTATTAAACAAACTGTGATAATGAATTACCTGCGTCTTTTGGAAAATGTTTTGGTGGTAGGGCCAAGTCTGGTGATTCGGTAGTTTTTTCTGCCGTAACTGTCGGAACGGTTGCTTTTCCTTTAGTCGTGTACTTTTCAACGCCAACATCACTCTGGGCTTTCTTTGGCGGGGCTTTCCCTGAAACAGTTTGTATTTGGACACTGAGACTTCTATGATTTTATATCAGTCGTCACATGACAGATTAATTTTTTTTTTTTCAACTAACTTTCACCTCTTTCAATGAATGGAGGTAAAAGAGTAAAAGAGGTGAAAGAGTAAAAAAATGTGAAGAGGCGGAAGGAAAATCACGATGATTTTAGAGGTTTATCCAATAATACTAATATTGGCGTTCTAGCCTATTGTAGTTCATGTTTTTCGTAATCATAATGCAATATCGTGCTTTTATTTAGACAAGTGCTCATAGTGAAAGAGACGGGCAACTTCATAGTATATGTTTTAACTTTGTAAATTTCAATAAAAGAGAAGTAATACTTTAGTATACATAATTGTACCTTAGAGCATCTTGATAGCTCTTCTCAGGACAGTTTCTTGTCTTTGGCTCCTGCTTTCTTGGTTCACATTTTAGATCGCGGTAGCTAATGAAGTCTGTATAGCTGTTACATACACACACGCATACGCGCGCGCCCACACACACACACACACACACACACACACACACACACACACACACACACACACACACACACACACACACACACACACACACACACACACACACACACACACACACACACACACACACACACACACACACACACACACACACACACACACACACATATATATATATATATATATCTTGTTATAGAGTATTAAATTACATCCTTAGGCCGTGGTAATTTTGGAACCTAGTATAGCTGTTTACAGAGTCCGGTTCTTTATGCTTCTCTCTGGTCCCTGCGTTATATGTTAAGGCCTTAAATCGTGGTACCTTTGAACCTAGTATAGCTGTTTACAGAGCCCGGTTCTTTATGCTTCTCTCTGGTCCCTGCGTTATATGTTAAGGCCTTAAATCGTGGTACCTTTGAACCTAGTATAGCTGTTTACAGAGCCCGGTTCTTTATGCTTCTCTCTGGTCGCTGCGTTATATGTTAAGGCCTTAAATCGTAGTACCTTTGAACCTAGTATAGCTGTTTACAGAGCCCGGTTCTTTATGCTTCTCTCTGGTCGCTGCGTTATATGTTAAGGCCTTAAATCGTAGTACCTTTGAACCTAGTATAGCTGTTTACAGAGCCCGGTTCTTTATGCTTCTCTCTGGTCGCTGCGTTATATGTTAAGGCCTTAAATCGTGGTACCTTTGAACCTAGTATAGCTGTTTACAGAGCCCGGTTCTTTATGCTTCTCTCTGGTCGCTGCGTTATATGTTAAGGCCTTAAATCGTAGTACCTTTGAACCTAGTATAGCTGTTTACAGAGCCCGTTTCTTTATGCTTCTCTCTGGTCGCTGCGTTATATGTTAAGGCCTTAAATCGTAGTACCTTTGAACCTAGTATAGCTGTTTACAGAGCCCGGTTCTTTATGCTTCTCTCTGGTCGCTGCGTTATATGTTAAGGTCTTAAATCGTGGTACCTTTGAACCTAGTATAGCTGTTTACAGAGCCCTGTTTTTTATACTTCTCTCTGGGTCTTAACAGTAAAGGAGACTATTTGACAGTTTACAAGATAGTGTACACGGAAAAATGTCTTTACAGACTAAAGTAATTTCACTAATAATTCACTGATGTTCACGCGGATAGAAAATAAAAAACTTGGTTGCAAAACTATGAGTTCGTAAATAAATATTTAAATACTTTCGGTGTTTAAAAATTACGTGTCTACATTAATGTCTGAACACATTGCTTTACATTTTGTAGCTATATTTTCTTATTCAATATGCAATACTTTTTTTCACATGGGGATATTTTTAACTAAATAGCTATGGAAGGTTTGTCTTGTAAAATTACTTTAAATTTCATTTTGTTAACAACCCTTATATTGTATTTACTGATATTTTAATTATTTATATCCCTCTTAAGGACTTTTAAATCATTCTTTAACCAATAAGTTATATCATAGCTTTTTTGTTATTAGAGATTAATCCAATATTGTTTTTATATAGTAATTAAATTTCAATTTATAAAAGCAACTACTTTATATATATATATATATATATATATATATATATATATATATAATTGTTAGTTTTAATCATAGCCTATATTTATCCATTAGCCTTTTATTCTATTAATATCAGCTCAACTAAATTTGCAAATATAGTTTTTTATTAATTAAATAATTGAGATTACGTTGGTTAACCAGCCAAATATAAACCACTTGTGGTACAATTTGTGATAGTATAATGATAAATATGTTTGTATGTTATTTCTTTTAAATTAACATTTTGTCTTTACAAAGCAAATGCCTTACCTTTCGGGACGAAATCAGCGATATGAGCGTCTACATTGGCCAGTAAACCTGAAGTGGAGTTGTCGTTCCCAGGCACTGACGTTGAATTAAATATAACGGTTTCATCTGAGTCAGGAAGAGTCACTTTCTGCGCAAGTGCGGCCGTCAGCTCTGAAACAAATCACGCTTTCTTACTATTTTCAGTTCTAGTAACACTTTATTCAATGCGAGAAGTAAAAAATAGCTGTAAATAAAATGTTAAAAAGGAATCTTTTAAACAGACAAACACTAGCCAACCGTCTGACTCCATATACTTAAACCTGTTTTCAATGATAATGAAATGCCATAAAATATTTCTTAGGGAATTTGAAATGTATATAATATTCATAATGCCGAGCACATGCCGGGCAGTTATTTCACAAAGACTATTTTTCACATAAATTAAAGAAACAAAAATAGCAAGGCTCAAGTACATTCACGTAAGCACACAATTTACAAAATTAAAAAGAATATAAGTTACTTGGTTAAAAAACAGGTCGATTATATCTGCTCTGCTGATAACATAATAATCCAGGCATCCCTAGACTGTGTGTACCACATTTGCATACCCAGTGCCGTGTGAACGGTACTTCCCTTAATATATTATAGGCAATTACCATTTTACTACCACATGAAAGCTTTAATATTTTAATTATATAGAACCCTTTAGGCAAGAAAGAAATCGTTTCTTTCTTTGTTTATATTTCTTATTGGAGTCTTCCAGTAAGGCGCAGGACAAGAGGTTTTGTATAGATACAGGCCAAAATTATTATTATTTTTTTAAAGTTTCTTCAAGTGGTGGTGGGTGAGGTAATTTTATTATGACTGAGAAAAACGTTTTGAGTAAATTCAATCAACAATCTGTCTAGCAAATTAAAGAAATTGTTATTAAATCTGTTCATTTGAGTTCTCTGGACAAAGATAATAGAGCATGATTAAGGTTGAGGCGTTCTCGTTAACGACGTTATTAGAGGCACTTTGGGCACCTGACTGATCTTCAACGTGTTACCAAGCACTTTGCATCTAGAATCAGATTTGAAGAGATTCTTCTTCTAGTGTTACTACAGAGACTGAGGGAAGCCTCGTAACTAAAAAATCTTACACGAACTCCTTGCGTTGCATTGGAAAACTATTTACAACAAAGAACCCTTTATAAAAAGGAACGCCTTACAAAAAAGACCGCTTTATAAAGAGGATCAAATTAAAAAGAAAGAACAACTTAGTATGAAGAACCCCTTATACAAAAATCCGCATTACAAATATTTGTCCCTTATGACAAATATCGTCCCACAATGAAGAACAGACTCTATTGTAAAAGCTATATAGCGAGGAACGGTTTAGAAAGAACGAACGCCTAATAACAAGGAGCGTTTAATAAGAAAGTAGTCGTTACAACAAAAACTCCTAATGGCGAAGAGTAGGGATGAAGAGGAACGGTTAAATAGAAGAACACATTATAACAAGGAACGTCTTATAACAAAGAACTCCAATTAAATTATTGCTATTTGGATAAATCAGAACGGTTTTATAGCGAAGAATAACAAAAATTCATTATACAAAGAAACGTCTTATAACAAAGAACGGTTTATAAAGGAAAAACGCCTTATAACGCATATTTCTTATAGATTTTATACGGTTTACTAAAGAACACATTATAACAAAAAACGTCTTATAGCCTAGAACTCCTAATATAATATTGCTATAGGATGAATAAGAACCGCCTTATAGTGATTAATAACGAAGAACCCCTTATAAGAAGGCACGTTTTATAACAAGGAACGGTTTATAAAGGAAGAACGCCTTATAACGCATATTTCCTTATAAAGAGGAATGGTTTGACTAAAAGAACACATTATAACAAAAAACGTCCAATAATGAAGAACTCCTAATATATATTGCTATAGGATGAATAAGAACCTCCTTATAGCAATTAATAATGAAGAACCCCTTATAAGAAGGAACGTTTTATAACAGGGAACGGTTTATAAAGGAAGAACGCCTTACAATGAATTTTTCCTTATAAAGAGGAACGGTTTGACTAAAAGAACACATTATAACAAGAAACGTCTTATAGCGAAGAACTCCTTATAAACGATTCCTATAGGATAAATAACAATCGCCTTATAGCGACGAATAATATAGAACCCATTATAAGGAGGAACGCTTTGTAAGGAAGGAGTACGTAAACAATTTTTATTCGTTTGCTATAAATGTTGGTTGTTGTCAAAGTCAAACGTGAGCACGTTTTTCAGTTACAACTGAATACAAATCTTACGTTACTAAAGCATATCGAATCTAGATACCTTTTTATAGATAAATTATGTAAAACTCACTACAGACGAGCTACGCTATTTACACGTATGCCAAGGAATATATCTAGATCCTGCTTGCTAGGAGGTTTGATTCTTAATGGCAGGAAATAACAGGAGGGAGCCACTCAGAGGATTATGGTGCTCGTGGAACCGTCCTGAGAGTGCTCTACACTCTTCCTGCAGGATGCCATTAACGATATTCTTGCTCTAGGAAGGGTTGCGAGACCAGGATGTGTCTTACCAATACAAGCCGATCACATATGTAAAGTTTGACCCAGGTACAATCAACTAACAATCGCTAATGAACAAAAAATCATTTTTCATTATTGTTTTTCAGGGTTTCAATGTAATTTAGATTTTAAACGACATTATCATTGGTGGTTACAAGACAAACACTCATATGATTGAATGTAAAGAAAACATTGATAACTGAAAGTGTGTGTTGACGGAAGACGAACGCGTGACGCCACAAAGTCGGCAAGTCTCAGAATGACGTGGCCAAGTGCAAATAGACGACAGTTGTAAACAACTCGTTATTATACTTAAACTGCAACAATAGCTCGTTTAAACGTTTGGTTTGAAGCAGTGCTGTGAGAATGTCGTACAAAGTACAATATATGCTAGGCGTTGTAAACACATCATGACGTCATGTTGGACGAGCATTGGTGAATTCAGAGGCTGGTGGATATGTTTTCTGAAAACGCACTTTTTACCATATTAAATGTAGCACTCATCTTGTCCCCCTGAGTATTTTCTGACTTCAAAGGGCTACAATTTAACGTCGATTGCCAAAGTGTATTGAAAATTAAATAAGACGAAGTATAAAAGAAGAAAAATGAGAGGATGATGCCTAGCGAATTTAATCTTCCACACGAAAAGCCACAGTTCAAGAAAAGAAACGGAGAGTCTACCCTAGTTTGTTAAACCAATACCTCTACGAAACCTTCCTCAACTCTTGTACTGGGGGATAAAGCCATTGTAGAATATCATTCGAGTACAAAAATTAAGTTGCGGATCTAAATATTTAACCTCCGATCTTGAAAACACCGTCGCCAAAACGCAACCTTGGCTCTCTCTCTCTCTCTCTCTCTCTCTCTCTCTCTCTGAATAAAGCTTGCCCTAGAACAAAATCCTCACCATCCCCCCTGACAACTCTACCAAACACCTTCCACCTACCCGGTACCATATTCAATATCTCAGCCAATCTTCTAAATTCCTCCGCGACCTTCCTCTCAATTGAACGTGAGCAATAAAAAATTGTTATTGCTGAAGTACTGTGATTGAGTTATAGTGCGGACCACGTGACCGTGCACTTGGCTCTGAGAGATCGCACGAAAACTTTCGTGTGCGACCACTTAAAATAAATGACATATTCACAATGTTAATACATAAACATTTTCTGTATCCGACACGTGTATACATATACCGAAGCTAATTTATCATAGCATTTATCTAATACCGACCATCTCATGCAAATCAGTGTTTCGACAGTCATTATCATGTTTGTAATAAAGTATTTATACTGACCCAAACCTCCCATCTCGCCTACTGCGATCTCTCAAGGCCAAGTGCACGGTTACTTGTTTCGCATTATGCTGTGGGCGAATAACGTAAGCTAGGTCACAGGAAAAGTACCACGCAGTTCCACTAAACTATGCACCCCTAGTTGGTAGGTCAAATTATACCTTTTATTAAATGCATTCTCATAGTAGCAACAAAATCGTATAAGTGGGAACAAATAATACATTTGTATCTCCAAAAAATCAAATGTTCCGTATCTTTTCATGGTTGCACGTCAGTGAACTAACTACTGCAAAATGTCTGCCAACGGCCTAGCACTGCATCGGAGAGTGGGATTTCTTGGGTCAGAAATCCCGAAGGAACACGACATTGTACGTCTTATGTATGGTATCTTCCTTTGGAAAGCCAATGCTACTCGAGTTCAGGTGGCCATCACAAAGGCTGAGGTTCGTGTACGAGTCGAGAACATACAATATGCCGAGAACTTGGAGAAGAATTGGGCGCGAAAAATATGCCTCCCGTACAGGCTTTCCCATACACGTCTCCTCTTGCAAATTTCTTCTATACTTTAATAATAATCCTTTTTCGAAGCAAAAACTCAGCCAACTACTGCACGCTAATCCAGTTTGCAGTTATACACACACGCGCTCACCACGCGCCAACAACGATGTTTGCATGACAAACATCACCCCTATTTGCTAATGGCACGGCACAGCGTTTTATGTACAGACACACCCTTCCACGAATGACCTCGCGCCTCCATTACGCCTTTCATAGAAAATTACAGGAATTACTTTATTAGAAGTTCTATTCCGTCGGAAATGCAAGCAATTACTGGTGTAATTTGAGCGGGTGCAATAGTAAACACAGCAGTGGCGGGAAAACCATTGCAACGACGACCTAGAAAAATGTATTGCAATATATTCCAGTTTCCAGTTGTTGATTAAATCCATTCACGAGAATGAAATATAATAATCAACGTTATGACTTTTTTTCTAGTTTCTCAAGAACTCAATTTAAAAAAAAAAAACAATCTATTGATATTAACGAAGCATTATTAATAGACCACCTTCGTAGATCTACATGCATTAATGATTGTTGGGAAAATCTGTTTAATCTATATTAATATATAAAAATCTATGGTGTGTGTGTGTGTGTGTGTGTGCTCCTCAATCACGTAAACATTACTTTACCCACTGAGCTGAAATTTTATCTAGGCATTCTTAGGGTCCGGCATATTTTTATTCATATTTTTTTTATTCAGAAATTTCGCCAGGGCACCGCTCCACGGGTCTTGAAAACCCTTTTAACACTCAATTTTATATACTCCATTTAATAATTAACTTCATATAATCTGCTGATAGTCACTTGTAACAGTCACTTTTAAACAGCTGATAGTAATTGATGGTTATTCATCTTTCTAGGTTAGTTTACTTTACAAATGTTATGTTACAAGCAGAAGTTTTCCCTTGGTTTTGAGACAATAATCAGTAAGTTACCCATGATCAGTAATAACTAGTTTCATATATTTATTGGGAACTAATTTATACTATTATATAAATATTTAGTGGTGTCTGTATGTGTGTGAATTACCCAATCTCATAAAAACTACTGGACCCATTGAGCTGAAATTTGGTATTTATTTCCCGTTCCCACGTGTTCAATTTTAGCGAAACAAGTAATACCAGGTGACGAAGAAAGTCAACAGAGGTACGACAAAATTATGAAAACTCTCGCTCACGCGCCAAAGGTATACAGTTTTGGAAAAATGTAATTCCCCCAAACGTGATGCTAATAGTGCTGGTAAAAATGTACATTGCTCACCCTTAATACAATGCATATAAAATGAATCAAAAAAATGTTCTGAAGCTATATTGACAATTATTGTTTGTTATTGCCACGGAAGGCTAATTTTATACAGAGATCACGTGACGAAGTATTACTCCACGGAAGTAGACGTTTAATTAGATAATGTTGTATAAAATTACAACCAAATATCCTGACTGGACACTTTACAGGTATATTTTAATATAGGTATATAGTAATGTATAAAATTACTACCAAATCTATCGTAACTGGATACTTTATAGGTAGCCCTATATATATATATATATATATATATATATATATATATATATATATATATATATATATATATATATATATATTACGTATATATATGTATACGTAGTACGGCGCGCTGTTGATACGCGGACGTAGTACTTCTTATAACTCCGCATTGAATTTTATATCCAACTCTAATTTGATGAAAATTTTATTTATTTCGATGAGCGAGAGTTTTCATTATTTTTTCGTATTCCTGATGACTTTCTGCCTCGCCCAGTTTAATGTTTCCCCTATCTAACATGTGGGAACGGGAAATAAATACCTGAAATTTTACATGGACATTCTTAAGGTCCCTGGTTTTCACATAGGTCTATTTTTATTTAAAAATTCCGTCAGGGCACCTCCCCACTGGCCTTGGAAACTCCTTTTAACGGTAGGTTTAAGGTTTAAACTATAGTTTGATATATTTATTGGGATTTAATTTCAGTAGATTAAATTTAACCCAATTGCAAATATAAATTAAATCAATATAAATATACGTCAACCCCGTTCGCAGGACGGGTACTATGATAGTATCTAGTATAAATGTTAAAACTCACCGCCTTTGTTATTAAAATGTATTGTGCTTATTAAAAGCATAACTGTTGTCAGAATTTGAACTGATTTAACATATGTTAGATAGTAATTGAGTGAATAAAAACCATCAAATTAAGGAGTTGTAGTTTTATTCCCCACACCACAATGTAAACCCGGCCGATAACGGGAAATGAATGGAAGAATAGACAATTGATTGACAAACGAATTTTGTTATTTTCTTTTTATATTCCTTTCAGACATTATTTAAGTTATTTATTTTGGAAACCTTTCAGTAAAAATTTAAGGCCTAACTTATAATAAATAAAAAATATACCGACTTCATGTGATTTTTTAATTTGTTTTTATTAATATTTCTTAAAGTTTGAAACATAGTGTTATTTTATATCCCTTCTTCACGAAAGTCTATTATCTTACATGGTATACATTACACAAAATATAGAGTGATTCATGTATAACTCATGATTTTCATTAATCCATTATTTGAATAGGAATACCCCGAAAGGTTTCATTTGCCTATCAAATGATGAAGGAGGGCTTGTAGTTTTACGTGCATGTCGCGCATGACCTCCAATGGTTGGTGTGAATGTTCAAAGGCAAATACAGCAGTCACCCAGTAAGTCTTTAAGGCGTCTGTCATAGGACACCGGGTACTCACACACGATGTGTCATAGAGCTGCGAACAAGGACGGCCTAAACCTGTATAGGGTACCATGTGATTACCAGATAGGGTACCAGATAAGATTAAGAGGATGGATATTGTCGTTGGTTCAAAATGACCATTGTACAAAATCCTGGCATACTGTCCATTCCATGGTTTACAGACGAGGTAGGGTACTTTCAACAGGACAGTGCCACTTGTCATACGTCACCTGAGTATATTACGCTGATCCAAAGTTACTTTGAAGACCGTATAGTTTCTAGGAAATTGTGGCAACCAAGATCACCGGAATTGACCACTCTAGACTTCTTCCTGTGGGATTATCTAAGGGGAAGAGTGTACGTTACTCGCCCTCGGGCTTTGGACGATCTGATGGACAATATTACACGCGAATTCAACAGTATTGTCAACGTGACGCTCCAGTAAACAGCCAAAAACGTGAAGCGGCCTGTTCAGCTGAGCCTAGAGGTGACGGAGGACATTTTCAGCACAACCTCTAATGACCAAATAATCTCCCAAATACTCTGTACATTTAAGACACAATAACAAATTACTTGTATTTTTCTTGTTAAAATAAATACAAACTGAAAATCAGGAGTTTTATACGAACTCCCCTATGTTACTGAAAGGTCAGGTTGGTAGGTAGAGTCGATAACAAGGTCGTCGTCGTCTAGTAGATCTTCAAAGCCTGAGTATCAAGTTCTGCTAATATGGCTTCATCACTTAAATTATGTAGTCCATCAATGTTATTCATTTAAAAAAATTTGTATAGCATAAATTAAGTGTAAACACAAGCAACAACACTTACTCTTCACATTTAAGGTTAGGTACTGTTCAGTCCCAAGTGTCACAATCGTGATAGTTACTGTAAAAATGTGATTTTCACCATCAAAATGTTAATTAAAAGAAAAGGCACGAATGCATTTGTATTAAGCACATTTAAGTTACAAAACACACAAAGTTTCATGTGATACTAACCAAAACAACGTCTGAATCACATAAAAACACAGGCACAAGTCACAGCATGAGTAAAAACAACTAACACAGAAAGAAACAAACATCACGGAAAACTCCCAATAAAGTTAGAGTAGCTGTTCCAAAGTGTCACAATCATGTGAGGCAGGTCTGACCGCTCCCCTGCTTGTTTGACTATTTGTTATATCATTTCAAAAAAAGTGTTACAATTGTGACACCTGGGTCTCAAAGGGCTATGTTACTGAAAATAATGAATATATCTCCTGACCGACACATTTTTTCCGAAACTATATCGTAGTTCCTTCATAGATGTCCAAAACCAATTAACTTTCGAAAAAAACGAATTTAATATTTACGAACTAACTTGAACCTTCCACAATATTTTATCAGATTAATCAGGGGTTTTGAAGTATGTTATGTTGTAATTGGTTAAAGTTTTGTGGTCGCTCTTCATAGTAGCCTACCAATGCAAATAGGGTACAGTACGTTTGTATTTCCCATTAGATCTGTACCAATGTTTAAATATATACATTACAATAAATATTTCAGATTTACAAAGCAGAGAGAAATTTATATTTTCATCTAGCAAGACATTCCTTTAACAAGCATTTGCATTTAACAAGTACAAAAGTTTAAGGTAGGGACGTTGTAAAAGTTTTTTTTAACAGGAGAAGATGATATACAATTTCAAGAGCACAGTGATAAAATATATTACAATGAAACATATTGGAAAGAACCCAAATACCATAAAAATAATAAAAAAATAACAAATAAAACAAGTTATTTAAGATTATCTTGTTTTATTTGTTATTTTTGATTATTTTTGTGGTATTGGGATTCTTTCCAATATTTTCACTGTAGGAGAAGATGATGTTTCAGTCCCTCCAATAACGCGTGTACACCCTGGAACAGTGTAGCTCTGTGTGCCGCAGAGGATAATTGCTATAAGTAACCGCCAATATTCTTATAAGCTACATAGTAAAAACCTTATTTCAAACTTGTTCAAATTTTCATTAAAAATGTTTGTAATTTTTAGAGAAAGCCCATTCCGCTACGTACCAAACACAATATTTTTCATATTGATCTAATGTATTAATTAATTAGTTTTAAAAATATTTAGCTATGTTAATCCCATGATGAGATACATATTAACTTAAATCAATGAAGAGAGTCTTGTCTCAAAAAAGTAATAATAACACCTAAACGAAGATGAATAAGCGCGAGTATCAATTTATCAGACAGAGGATATAAATTAAAATAGTAAACCGATGATAGTAATAGTAATAATAATAATAATAATAATACAAATAATTAATTATAAAATCTTTTATTTACCTCACTATCATTTTGTTGTCAAAATTACGTACTTTATTGAACTCGCATGTTTATCGAAACAATGAGTAAAAACTAAGATTGCATTTGAATTACTTAACCATATGTCTGTCGAGCGATATTATGTCAGCTCGTAACCACTTTTATCGGGTACATGTTATCGTTTCCCGAAATTGGGATTATTAGATATTCTTTATACATGTATATATATTTATATAAAAAAAGTTGAATATTACATATTTTTAGTTTTCTAAGAGTAGAAATAAAAAGTCCTAATTTCTATTCTTTTTCATACATTTTATAATATGAAGGGTAAAGATTATATATTCCTAAAGTATATTTATTTTTGAGGAAGAATAACCTTCCATGGAAATGATAATAATTTTGCTTTCTTATGAATATATAATATTCTTCTTGTAGTTTTGAAGGAAACGTTATTTTATAAATTATTATTTTTATAAAATATTTTACCATTATAAAGACTCTTGTATTTGTATGCAAATGGCTAAAGTCTGCACTTCCCACCATTAAAGGCAATATGTTTATATTGTATGACAGTATTTCGTACACTTGATTATTTTCTGACACTAAGTACATAGACTGCACACGTTCATGCATACTTTACACGTAAACGGATACGTTTGGACCATTTAAACGAACCACAAGAGCACAAAAAACAAGTTGTTACTTTGCAAGATATACTTGCAGGTTATGGGTTTGCAATATATACTTGCAGGTTATGGGTTTGTAAGATATACTTCCAGGTTACGGGTTTGCAATATATACTTGCAGGTTACGGGTTTGCAATATATACTTGCAGGTTATGGGTTTGCAAGATATACTTGCAGGTTACGGGTTTGCAATATATACTTGCAGGTTATGGGTTTGCAATATATACTTGCAGGTTATGGGTTTGCAATATATACTTGCAGGTTATGGGTTTGCAAGATATACTTCCAGGTTATGGGTTTGCAAGATATACTTGCAGGTTATGGGTTTGCAAGATATACTTCCAGGTTATGGGTTTGCAAGATATACTTGCAGGTTATGGGTTTGCAAGATATACTTGCAGGTTATGGGTTTGAAGATATACTTGCAGGTTATGGGTTTGCAAGATATACTTTTAGGTTATGGGTTTGCAAGATATACTTGCAGGTTATGGGTTTGCAAGATATACTTGCAGGTTACGGGTTTGCAAGATATACTTGCAGGTTATGGGTTTGCAAGATATACTTTTAGGTTATGGGTTTGCAAGATATACTTGCAGGTTATGGGTTTGCAAGATATACTTGCAGGTTATGGGTTTGCAAGATATACTTGCAGGTTATGGGTTTGCAAGATATACTTGCAGGTTATGGGTTTGCAAGATATACTTGCAGGTTATGGGTTTGCAAGATATAATTGCAGGTTATGGGTTTGCAAGATATACTTGCAGGTTATGGGTTTGCAAGATATACTTGCAGGTTATGGGTTTGCAAGATATACTTGCAGGTTATGGGTTTGCAAGATATACTTGCAGGTTATGGGTTTGCAAGATATACTTGCAGGTTATGGGTTTGCAAGATATACTTGCAGGTTATGGGTTTGCAAGATATACTTGCAGGTGATGGGTTTGCAAGATATACTTCCAGGTTATGGGTTTGCAAGATATACCTGCAGGTTATGGGTTTGCAAGATATACTTGCAGGTTATGGGTTTGCAAGATATACTTGCAGGTTATGGGTTTGCAAGATATACTTGCAGGTTATGGGTTTGCAAGATATACTTGCAGGTTATGGGTTTGCAAGATATACTTGCAGGTTATGGGTTTGCAAGATATACTTGCAGGTTATGGGTTTGCAAGATATACTTGCAGGTTATGGGTTTGCAAGATATACTTGCAGGTTATGGGTTTGAAAGATATACTTGCAGGTTATGGGTTTGCAAGATATACTTGCAGGTTATGGGTTTGCAAGATATACTTGCAGGTTATGGGTTTGCAAGATATACTTGCAGGTTATGGGTTTGAAGATATACTTGCAGGTTATGGGTTTGCAAGATATACTTTTAGGTTATGGGTTTGCAAGATATACTTGCAGGTTATGGGTTTGCAAGATATACTTTTATTTTATGGGTTTGCAAGATATACTTGCAGGTTATGGGTTTGCAAGATATACTTGCAGGTTATGGGTTTGCAAGATATACTTGCAGGTTATGGGTTTGCAAGATATACTTGCAGGTTATGGGTTTGCAAGATATACTTGCAGGTTATGGGTTTGCAAGATATAATTGCAGGTTATGGGTTTGCAAGATATACTTGCAGGTTATGGGTTTGCAAGATATACTTGCAGGTTATGGGTTTGCAAGATATACTTGCAGGTTATGGGTTTGCAAGATATACTTGCAGGTTATGGGTTTGCAAGATATACTTGCAGGTTACGGGTTTGCAAGATATACTTGCAGGTTATGGGTTTGCAAGATATACTTCCAGGTTATGGGTTTGCAAGATATACTTGCAGGTTATGGGTTTGCAAGATATACTTGCAGGTTATGGGTTTGCAAGATATACTTGCAGGTTATGGGTTTGCAAGATATACTTGCAGGTTACGGGTTTGCAAGATATACTTGCAGGTTATGGGTTTGCAAGATATACTTGCAGGTTATGGGTTTGCAAGATATACTTGCAGGTTATGGGTTTGCAAGATATACTTGCAGGTTATGGGTTTGGAAGATATACTTGCAGGTTATGGGTTTGCAAGATATAATTGCAGGTTATGGGTTTGCAAGATATACTTGCAGGTTATGGGTTTGCAAGATATACTTGCAGGTTATGGGTTTGCAAGATATAGGGTTGTGTGAACAATAATTACATTACCGCTGCTATTGTTTTCCTCGTATATTAATATCTATACAAAAACTTACATTTTAAAGTTTTCGCTATAATAAAATATCAATAATTACTTGAATGGTTTAGTGTGACTTAATATTAATAAATAATACACACAACCTCTAACAACAGTTATTTTTATACTAGTCTCATGAACGTACTCTTTTCTGTACAGTATGTATATATGAATATCTGTTACGTAGATGTATTTGTGTCATGTCTCTGAGGATGGTTACTTTGTGACCGAAATGTACATAAGACTAAAATAAAAATATTCGTGGTTGAAGGGTGTGTGTATCATTTATTTAATATATGTATGAAATTAATGACTGAAAGATATGGCTGCCACAAAAATGGATTAATGAAATGGATAATTTGCTTCGCCTCCATTGGATGACTGTGCAGATCGATAAAACACAAGCATTAAGCGAGTGGCTGAAACACAGGTACGGGTACAGATAAGCTAAACGTAAGAGCGGGGAATGCACGATACGTTATCAACAAGGCAACGCTACGTCACTGAATGCAATCACGTTCTCTGAGTTGCGTGATTCTCACTAACCAACCCTCAAACAGTTCAATGTTCCCTTGAAAATACCCACAACATACTATACATTATTCTAATAACAGTAATATATTGTAACTATGTAGTGACATACTTAGTGACAGGCAAAGTTTGTATTATTAAATTATTTAGTTATACGTTATTTAACTTTCTCCAAGGCTATACATTAATCTAATAACAGTAATATATTGTAACTATGTAGTGACATACTTAGTGACAGGCAAAGTTTGTATTATTAAATTATTTAGTTATACGTTATTTAACTTTCTCCAAGGCTATACATTATTCTAATAACAGTAATATATTGTAACTATGTAGTGACATACTTAGTGACAGGCTAAGTTTGTATTATTAAATTATTTAGTTATAAATTATTTAACTTTCTCCAAGGCTATACATTATTATAATAACTGTAATATATTGTAACTATGTAGTGACATACTTAGTGACAGGCAAAGCTTGTATTACTGAATTATTTAGTTATACGTTATTTAACTTTCTCCAAGGCTATACATTAATCTAATAACAGTAATATATTGTAACTATGTAGTGACATACTTAGTGACAGGCAAAGTTTGTATTATTAAATTATTTAGTTATACGTTATTTAACTTTCTCCAAGGCTATACATTATTCTAATAACAGTAATATATTGTAACTATGTAGTGACATACTTAGTGACAGGCAAAGCTTGTATTACTGAATTATTTAGTTATACGTTATTTAACTTTCTCCAAGGCTATACATTAATCTAATAACAGTAATATATTGTAACTATGTAGTGACATACTTAGTGACAGGCAAAGTTTGTATTATTAAATTATTTAGTTATACGTTATTTAACTTTCTCCAAGGCTATACATTATTCTAATAACAGTAATATATTGTAACTATGTAGTGACATACTTAGTGACAGGCAAAGCTTGTATTACTGAATTATTTAGTTATACGTTATTTAACTTTCTCCAAGGCTATACATTATTCTAATAACAGTAATATATTGTAACTATGTAGTGACATACTTAGTGACAGGCAAAGTTTGTATTATTAAATTATTTAGTTATACGTTATTTAACTTTCTCCAAGGCTATACATTATTCTAATAACAGTAATATATTGTAACTATGTAGTGACATACTTAGTGACAGGCAAAGCTTGTATTATTGAATTATTTAGTTATACGTTATTTAACTTTCTCCAAGGCTATACATTATTCTAATAACAGTAATATATTGTAACTATGTAGTGACATACTTAGTGACAGGCAAAGCTTGTATTATTAAATTATTTAGTTATACGTTATTTAACTTTCTCCAAGGCTATACATTATTCTAATAACAGTAATATATTGTAACTATGTAGTGACATACTTAGTGACAGGCAAAGTTTGTATTATTAAATTATTTAGTTATACGTTATTTAACTTTCTCCAAGGCTATACATTATTCTAATAACAGTAATATATTGTAACTATGTAGTGACATACTTAGTGACAGGCAAAGCTTGTATTATTAAATTATTTAGTTATACGTTATTTAACTTTCTCCAAGGCTATACATTATTCTAATAACAGTAATATATTGTAACTATGTAGTGACATACTTAGTGACAGGCAAAGCTTGTATTATTAAATTATTTAGTTATACGTTATTTAACTTTCTCCAAGGCTATACATTATTCTAATAACAGTAATATATTGTAACTATGTAGTGACATACTTAGTGACAGGCAAAGCTTGTATTACTGAATTATTTAGTTATACGTTATTTAACTTTCTCCAAGGCTATACATTATTCTAATAACAGTAATATATTGTAACTATGTAGTGACATACTTAGTGACAGGCAAAGCTTGTATTATTAAATTATTTAGTTATACGTTATTTAACTTTCTCCAAGGCTATACATTATTCTAATAACAGTAATATATTGTAACTATGTAGTGACATACTTAGTGACAGGCAAAGCTTGTATTACTGAATTATTTAGTTATACGTTATTTAACTTTCTCCAAGGCTATACATTAATCTAATAACAGTAATATATTGTAACTATGTAGTGACATACTTAGTGACAGGCAAAGTTTGTATTATTAAATTATTTAGTTATACGTTATTTAACTTTCTCCAAGGCTATACATTATTCTAATAACAGTAATATATTGTAACTATGTAGTGACATACTTAGTGACAGGCAAAGCTTGTATTACTGAATTATTTAGTTATACGTTATTTAACTTTCTCCAAGGCTATACATTAATCTAATAACAGTAATATATTGTAACTATGTAGTGACATACTTAGTGACAGGCAAAGCTTGTATTATTAAATTATTTAGTTATACGTTATTTAACTTTCTCCAAGGCTATACATTAATCTAATAACAGTAATATATTGTAACTATGTAGTGACATACTTAGTGACAGGCAAAGCTTGTATTACTGAATTATTTAGTTATACGTTATTTAACTTTCTCCAAGGCTATACATTAATCTAATAACTGTAATATATTGTAACTATGTAGTGACATACTTAGTGACAGGCAAAGTTTGTATTATTGAATTATTTAGTTATACGTTATTTAACTTTCTCCAAGGCTATACATTATTCTAATAACAGTAATATATTGTAACTATGTAGTGACATACTTAGTGACAGGCAAAGCTTGTATTATTAAATTATTTA